>SZYD01000652.1:0-57582 GCA_009363875.1 Mikania micrantha
GCCAAGCACTATGAACAAATTATCGCAAACCGAAGACGGGCACCGATGATGAGGATCGTAGTGACAGATGATTTAGGGTTATAATTTTCAAATTACTTACAGGTTTTGATTCATAATTACTTTAAACTCGTTTCTGTTTTTTCTTAATTTTTGTCAGTTGGATGTTGTTTATTGAAATTGCCTCTTCAATGAACGTAACTCAATACGAATTAGGGTTTTTGATTATGTGTTTTTATATTGTTGCTTGTTTGGGTTTTGGATTGTTGAATCAGAATTAGGGATATTGACTTGTAAATGTGATTTTTTCTCCTGCATACTGTAATCACATTGTTACAACATTATCACTAATGATGCATTTTGGGAGCTTGACGATCATGGGGCACTGTTCTAGTTGAAGCTCATTTCAAAAATCGAAAGGATGGTAAAGTTTTAATTTTTTTTTTATTGTGTGAAATTGTTTTTCCATGATTAAATGTTGGTTCTTTTGTTTGATGGATTGTTATGAATGTCATATGATAATGAAACCTTGTGTTTTGATGAATTCATACACTGCTTTAAAAAACTATAACTCAAAATTTTATGTAGGGTGGTATTATTGTTACACCCCTGTAGGTAATATATGAACCGTATAACATATCCAATATGATCCATATTTTAAGCGTATAGGACTGTATGACCCGTATAATTGGATAGAGGTGGCAACTGGCAAATCATGATTATAAGGAGTCTAAATATACGGGTCTTTTGTATATGAAGAAGTAGAATATATAAGGTGAATTTAATATTAAAAATCATTAGTTTATTTTTTTTGTGGTAGTGGTGATTGGTGAATTAGAAACCCTCCATGTTAAAAAATAAGTTGGATGTGATCTTAAATGATGCATACTTAGAATTTAGCATCTTAAGCCCCCACCTTGAGTGTTGGTGTCGAAAGTTTGTTCTTGGTGTTCAAGAGAGATGAATATAAGAAATTGAAGATAGATGAGTGTCCCGTGTATGAGTTTTGTGTCATCCATGAGTCCACTAACTTATAGTTTGATCTTTGTGTTTTAGGATCATTTTAGAGGAGAGTGAGTGTGAATTTATCTTCCACTAATTGCTTCTTAAGCTATGTAATGGACTGGCTTGATGATGCTTGATTGGTGTTAAGCAAGCGTTACATAGGCATCACACAAGAGGCTTGATGGGGGCTTGATATATGTGTAAATGTAATAGAGGGGGCTTGATGAAGGGCGATAGGGTTTTTTTTTTATTGGTTTAGAGAAAAATTGGCAAGCCGTTCTTGACGCTCTTGAGCAAGACTACACAAGACCATTACTCCCTGGTGGATGCATAATGGGGAAGGGATGCGACCGTGCCAACTGGGCTGGTCAGAGGGGGGGGGGGGGGGGGGGGGGGGGTTTCACGCCCTAGCTACATTGTTTTCATAACCTAATTAGGTGCAAGAAGGGTAATATATCATAGTACTCAATTAGTTGATCACAACCAACGGGTATGAGATAACCTTTTGCAACCTATTAGAGGGCTGGCTTACTGAACATTGTGCATCTCACGCCTGTTAAGATAGGGCTAGCTAACAGGACTACTTGTCTCTAACATGTTAGAAACAACGTGATTATTACAAGTATCAAATATGAAAACATCCCGTTTAATTATTTTACATCTCATATTTATAATTCTTTTATATGTTTTATGTAACAACAAAGATAAATGATGGAGTCTGGCTTTCTAATTTTACTTATTTTTAAAAAGTATAAATTACGTAGTGTATGTTTTAGCTTACAGGTTTAATCGTGTCATTAATAAGTTAGGAATTTCCAGACTTGCCATGAGGTATGTGATCTATTGTTACAGGCGAATTGATTTACTTCCCTGGGTTGCAATTAAGTTTAAGTTATGAAATAATACACAACTAAATTCAACACCATGGTAGAAAATGTTCCTTTAGCAAAGAAATTGTGCACCATGGCACCATGGGGCAAGTAAAGGTGCTAAAATCCATACCAAGGTTGAAAACATATTTGTGATTATATGAGCTACACTTATGTACGTGTGACATGATATGATCTTGGTTTAATAATATGTATTGATTTAAATATAAATGAAACGATCTCCTAAAAAACGTAAATAACTACTAAATAAGCCTACTATGTCGATAAACCTGCGAGCTAAACTAACATATAGAAGTATAGAACCATATGGGATGAAACGAATTAAGCCCAAAATGTAGATAAACTAGGACGAACATGATTCGATGCGGTTTTGGTCATTTTCATAACAAAATCACTATTTTGGTCAATTCTAAATCCATATTCATAACCATAACAAATCGATCGATTAACCATTAATCGATAAAATTGGGGTTAAATTAGGTTGACAATAAAATTGTTGAAAACTAAGTAAAACTTGTAAATAAGTTTTTGAATTAGGGACATATTGACGATGAACATCTAAATAAAGCTTGGTGACTATAGAGTAACTGAGAATGAGTGACAAAAAAGAAAAGTACGTGAATTCTAACACATCTAATTGATATATTTAGTCTCATGTAATCTATAAGGCTATAATATTTTCATCAAATAAAATGTTATGGTTTATTTTCTATACTTGACGTGTACCATAAGTTCTTGAAAACATACACACACATAAAAATATTAAAAAAAAACCCAATTATACAACAATTGATTCGGTTAATGACTTGGCTTAACCATAACTAATTAACTATAACCGAATGGGTAATAAAAAGGCTTACCTTAACCATAACCGTTGGTTTAATTCGGTTTCGGTAAAATCGATTATGATTCCGGCATGGTTGTAGTCTCTAGGCCGCTAGTTGGGCGGCGGGGTGCTGCCTAGGGATTAATCGGGATTAATCGGCGCTAGGCGATTGGAACATTTATATGTAATTTTACAAATATATATTATATACACATTAATATCAATAATTTTATATAATACTTTCAAATAATTTTAAAAATAAACTTAAACATATTAAGTTAAGTACTTCAAAGTTCAAACTTAAACACTGAGTTCAAAGTTTAGAGATGAATTTCGATGTTAAGTGGGCTAGATTCGATGTTTTAGAGATATATTAAGGATTTTGTGTTAAGCAATGTCTAAATAATTATGAAATTGGTTCCTTTTACCAGAAAAAAGTCAAAAAAAGTCAAAAAAATCCTGATTAAGCCGCCTAGGACCCGACTAGGCCGCCTAGGCCCCGACTAGCGTCTAGGCACGCCCTAGGCCATATTGACACAGTAGAAGGCCGCCTAGCGCCTAGGCGCCGCCTAGGCCGATTTTTACAACATTAGATCCGGATTGTTATCAGTTATTTTTCAGTTATGATTATATTATACACCCCTCATGAACCTGCTATCTAAATGAACCATATGACGAAACAATTACACCCAAAATGTGTCGGCATTTGTTTTCTGAATGCTTATCTCTTCAAATTTACAATGTTACCTTTTGGAATCGAGAAGGTATCAATTATTGTTTAGTCGAATCTTTACTTCCTACAGGAATATCATATCGAATCAAGTGCTATATCTAGATGAACAACCACCTACATTATCATGATAGTTATGCATTGAACACCACACAAGTTTCAGTTTTCTTGATTTACAAGCTTTTAAACCTTTTCACAAATGAAATGATACTTTTTATCATAATAAACGGCATAGTAACGGTTATAGAAGTCAAATTATCGATAATAAACGACATAATAACAGTTATAGAAGTCAAATTATCGATAACAAACGACATAGTACCAGTTGTAGAAGTCAAATTTCTAAATGCATCTTAATGTCCAAAGTGAATATGGAATATATCCATACCCTTTTCTTGTAAACCTTGAAAGAAAGCATGTACATAAACCCATGACATTTACTTGTTTGACTTGAATAAAGTTTGCATGGATTTGGTGTTACAAACTTTACTATTAGAGAAAGCAACTTATTACATTCCTATTTTATCACTTCAAATAGTTGGTTCTCTTGAGCCAACAAGAGTAGAGATTTTTTTTAAAAGAAGCATTCTTGAATGAAAACACACTAAGAACACATGCAAGTTTTTTCAATAGTTTGTTTAGGTTCTTAAAGGTGTTTGTATTTCTACATTACGTACAAATATTTACCTAAAGAAGTGAGGTAGTGTGTGTTCTTGACATTGGGTTTTGGCTAGCACCATTGGAGCTTGCTTGCTCGGTGTGTTCATCTCTTGGAGTGAAGACATTGTGTTCATATCATCCTTATTCTTATAGCTATCACTTCTCTACAAAGGTTGTTGATTCTAAACACCCTATGGTTGTATTTTATTTAAGTTTCAAGAACTACATAGGGATCCTTGGGGGTTTTGGTTTCTAATGTTTTTGATTTAAACATGTTAAAACAAGCTTCCGTTGTAAAATAATTTTATAAGGCATGTTTAAAACCCAACAATTGGTATCAAAGCCACTTGTATGTTCTTGAAATTTTTAGACATATTTTGGTTTTAAAATTATTAAACAAAAACATATTATTTTTCAAGTAAGAAAAATAATATATGGTAGCAACAATTTTTTTTTTTTTAGTTTTATGTAACCAACTTGCACCATGCATGTAAGTAGGTAATAAGTTGCTAAAAATGTCAAGATTATATATTTTGTGTTGAATATGCAAAGCTAGCCATGACCTTGTGATTGTTTGTGTTGGATGTTCAATATGGTTGTAATATTCTTTTATTTGGGCATGTAATAATTTATTTTTTACGTCTTGCAATCTATTTACTTTCGAGATGTAAATTATAGATTAGTTTGTATTTTATTTCAAATGTAATGTTGAAGACTTGGAAGATGGTGTCCAAAAGATGGTGCAACCAAGGAGTCCAACAAAATGACAAGATATTGATCTTGAAGCTAGTGGGAGTTCTAGTTCAAGATTATGTAAATTTTGTCCCTAGACCTTATTGTGATTTTTGTGTGGCTCACAAAACTCCATACTTTGGCTTGGATTTTGCATATATATATATATATATATATATATTATATAGAGGAATTGAATCCAATGAAAACCCAACCTTAGAGAGAAAATCCTTAAACCTATGTGAGCCACTCACTTGGAATCTTGAAAATAAATATGTGGTCCACATTAACCCACATTAAAAATGATTTGTTTATTCAAAACTCAATTTTTTATTCAGGTTTAATATGGACCACATATTTATTTCCAAGATTCCAAATGAGTGACTCACATAGAGTTTAAGGTTTTCTCTCTAAGGTTGGGTTTTCATAGGATTCAATCCCTATATATATATATATATATATATATTTACTTGTATGTTTATGTAGTTGTGTTAAAAAATCTAGGATTTTAAAGTATCACGAACCTTTTAACAAAATAAAAATGTAAGTAAGAGTTTGATAAAGTGTTATCTTATAAACTCTAACACAAAATATTTTAAACAAGTTTGAAGGCTTGTGAGAAACTAAACTTGTATATTTTAAGTTTCATAAATTTGAGTTTAAGAAGATAAAATAATAAGGACTTTATTTTATAAAACTCAATGGCTAATAATATAAGTTTTATTAATAGCTAAAATGATTCGACGCGTTTAATTACCAACATATTAATATCTAGGATATTCCATAAATGTTCAATCAAATCGGCTTTGAGGTTCGCACGTGTATCCTCGTTACGAAGCATTCTAAGTTCTACGGTTTGATTGTTTTTCCTCGTCGTCGCTGATCTCCATATGCTCCAACAATTCGGATCGTCTTCTTTATAAAATTCACATATGGCTCGAGCATTATCTTTGATTATTACCATCTTGTGTAGTATCACACATGCGTATAACGCGTTTCGGATCCGACTTGGCTTCCAAGCTCTTGCAGGGTGTTGAATCATGTGTCACTTATGTTTTAAAAACGTCGAATGCTCGTTCAATATCCTTTCTTGCCCCCTCTTGACGATTCTGGAAATACAGATGTCTATCATCTTCAGTTTGTCGTGTTGTAAACGATTTCACAAAAGTAGCCCATTGCGGATAAATACCATCGACTAGATAATATCCTTATTTGTATGTTGTGTCGTTGCAAATAAACTGCTGACCGGGTGCCATGCCTTCAATAAGATCGTTGTAAATCGGCGACTTATTTAGAACATTTATATCATTGTTCGATCCCGATGCACCAAAGAAGGCATGTCATATCCAAAGATCTTGCAACGCAACAGCTTCTAGCATAAACCTTGGTCTTGGATGGTCGCCTCGTTGGAATTGACATCGCCATGCTATTGGGCAATTATCCCATTCCCAATGGGTGCAGTCGAGACTACCTAATATACTGGGGAAACCATGAACCTTTTCATGAAACGTGTAAATTTGCTGGACGTCATGTGAATTTGGTTTCCTCAAGTATTTCTTCGCGTACAATCTAATTATGCCTTTACAAAATTTGTAGATGCATTCCCGCCTCATTCTCTCATACATTTGTAAATACTCATCAAACGAATCGCTGCTAGTGCCGTAGGCTATTGGCGTATTGCAGAAGTACATTTCTGAAGATCGGAAAACCCGATCTTACCTCTTCCGTCACACCTTTGTTGAAAAAATCATAGTTTTGTTCCAAATCATCACACACTCGTGAAAAAAGATTCCGACTCATACGAAGTGACGCCGACATAAATGTTCGGGTACTTCGGATTTTCGGAAAATCAGACGTGCGTGAGCTTCAAGACGATCTCGATTAATTCGTGCTCTTCTAGTTAGAAAAAGGTCTTTCAACTTTTTGTCTGATGATGTCGAGAGTTAGTTGTGCAGCTTCGATTAAAAAATCTTCGCACCTTCACTAAAATCGCCATCTTCCCGTAAAACTGCATTTTTGTAAAAATACTAATTTTTTGTTTGATTTTTTTTTTGTGTGATATGAAGATTAAAGAGTGTTATATGAACAAAAAAAATAGTGTGTGATGGTTGTATATATAGGTTTTAAAAAAATTTTTTTTTTTTTTAAAAGTGTAACGGTCACATTTTGGGGTCCAACGGGTGTCTCGACCGTTGCCCCACTCACGCCATGCTAGCCACGCCCACTCACGCCCACCCGGGGGGCGGTGTGCCACGCCCCTTCCACGCCCACTCAAGGGGCACACCCGTCGGTCTGATCCGAGCCTATAAGATTGTTTCACTTCCGATAGTCTTAGGGTGTTATCCTTTCACCATCCAATTTGCTAGTTAAAATTACATAATTTTCAAATGAAAGAGAATAAATTATGGTTTTGGCCAATGTGGTTTAAGTGTTTTAAATATTTCAACTCAAAATATAATCTTTTATCAATGCATCTCCTATGGTTTAAACAACTAACAGTTATGGCCCCTAAACCTAACTATGGTTGGGGGCAAAAAAAGTTAGTTCTTTACATCAATGTTGCTGCATTGATAGAAGATTATATTTTGGGTTGTAATAGCTAAAACACTTAAATCAGATGAGTTAAAACCGTAATATACTCTATCAATGTATTTAGGGAATATTTCATTTGATAGTAATCAAGATTTTCTTACTGTTTCACTAAAGTCATTCAAAGTTTTTTTTTTATCCTTTTAAATTCACTCAATTTTCAGTATTTATTCCAATCATGTGTAATTTTTTAAATTGTTTAATTTTATATATGAATATTTATTAATAAATAATAATAAGTGAATTTTTTTCTAATTTACTTGAAATAAAATGTAATCGTGAGAAAAAACAAATTCACGAATTAATAACAAAGTTTCAAAATTGTTAAATATAAGTCAAATTGAGAAAAAAATAATTAAATACTTATTAATATTAGTATATGTTTCATTTGCTTTGATTAATTTAAAAAAAATATTTATACAAAAATTACATATACTTGAAATAAACGGTAAAATTGATTGACTTTAGAGATAAGAAAACTCAGATTACTTAATTGAAACATTTCTATTCTACAATGTTACCCCTGAAAATAATAACAAAAATATGATAAGTTATATTTACAACTTGGTTTAGAATTTATCAACAACTCTATGAAAATATATACTTTCAATTGTAAAGGTTCATGACTTAATGCAATTCTCCAAACAAAAGTGAATATATAAATAATTAATGAAAAGTAGATTATACTATTATAGGCTGTTTTAGAAAAGAGTTATTGAACTTTTAAAGCAGTTGAACCATCCAGGCTCCAGCTTAAAAAAAAAAACAGAAAGTTTTATAGTTTTGCTTGGAAACAAAAGGGGCGCACGTTGTTTTGATTATAAGATGTTTTAATTATAAGATGTTTGTTGCAAGGAATTGGAATTTTCAAAATAGTTTACAAAATGTTGGTCTATCTTGACATTCTTATCTCATCATCAAGATGTAGCTGAGCTATAATGTCTTTCGTAGTTTATTCCTAACCTAGGATGTATAGGTGAGGGATTAACTTTTCAAAGTCGCCTTTAACATAGGATATTAGGATTTATGTTGAAGCCCCAATGATTCAAGCCTATAAGATTGTTTCACTTCTGATAGTTTTAGGGTGTTATCCTTTCACCTAAGCATGTAAACGAGCCGAACGAACATGAACACGAGCATGTTCGTGTCCGTTCATTTAGATTTAACCGAGCACGAACACATTAACGGACATGAATTTTGTGTTTGTATTCTTTTATTAAGAAAATGAATATTTTCGTGTTCGTTTGTGTTCGTTCATTAATAAATTAAACCAACTGTTCACAAACATAAATGAAAACAAACGAACCAAAATGAACGAACAAATATAAATGAACATTATTTAACATCATTGAACAATCATAAACGAACATAAACACTATTGAACAAACTTAAACGGACACAATTTAATAGGCATAAACGGACACAAACGAAAATGTTTTAAATGTAAATACATATCATTCATAAATTAGATAGTTGACCGAACATAAACTAATATTACATAGTTAGCAAACATAAACGAACATAAATGGACATTAACGAACACAAATAAACAAACATAAATAAACGAATAGTTTATGAACATAAATAAACGAGCACTAGGTTTATTCATGTTCGTTCATTTAATTAAACGAACACAAATTATATGTTCGTGTTCGTTCATTTATTAAATAAACGAATATAAACGGACTTCTTGCCAAACAGTTCACGAACTGTTCGGTTCGTTTACAGGCCTACTTTCACCATCCAATTTGCTAGTTAAAATTAAATAGTTTTCTTATGAAAAAAGAGTAAATTATGGTTCTGAGAGGCCCCGAGTCACGGGAGTCCCCTCGGTTGGCAAAACATCAAACCCATAGTCCTTAAACCATAATTACATTACTATAGCAACGAAATTTAAGGTGATAACATAAAATAATGTACACATACTAAACAAACGTTAGCACATAGCCCACACTTCTAACAGTTATATAATATAACCAGTCTATGCCAGGGTAGTCTTCAACGTATGCCATGAGCCCTCCTGGTCTCCTTTCTCAAACTATTCAACCTGATATGCATGTATAACAAGTCAGCTTTATGCTGGTGAGTTCTAAGTTCATTTCATAGAAAAAAATCCTTATTCATTCATGTCATCACATGACATAATTCAAATACATAGCATACCTGTCCTCATAACATAATTAAATAACATACATAGCATCATAACATAATTACATAACATACATATCATCATAACATCATTCATACGGTGAAGGAACTTCGCCGTCAACTGCTGACCCGAAGTCAAACAGGCTTGTGCAGCACAAGGCTCTATAACCATGAACTGACGACCGAAGTCGACAGACTTGTATTAATACAAGACTCTATGCCTACCAACCGAAGTTGGCAGCTCATGCATGCATAAGACTTCTTTAACTGAACTGGCAACACATAGTCGACAGACTTGTGTTTCCATAAGACTCTATGCCTACCAACCGAAGTTGACAGCTCAAACCGGTACAAGACTTCTTTACATACATCATTCATACATAACATGGTTTAAATCATTTAAACCATCATAAACATAAACACTTTACCGCACCGCAGTGCTCAAATTCTGCCCAACTGCAGCCGGGACTTCAAAACCACATTTCCTACTCGACCTCGGTCGAGGCTTTTAAAATCATTTCTTTCTCAACCGCAGTTGAGACTTAAAATATTCTTTACCTGAAAACATTCTTTACTTTAACATATTCTTTTATCTGACCGTAGTAAGGTAAAACAACCATTTTCATAAAATAACTTTATAACATGCATAACAACCCAAAATGATAAAACATTTAAAATAGAGCTACAAAGAACTCACCTGAGCTTAATAAGGCACAATCTGCTATCTTTCTTCATTTCTTACTTTCTCACGTTCAGAATGATATCCTATTAATATGGATATCTTATCATAATTATAACCTTATCATACAATATAAACCCTCTTTTCAGGGTTTCTAAACCGGTAGCACAACAACTACGTTATAATTATCTCCAATACAAGTGTTTAGCTTCCTATAACGACCCGAAGAGTTTTATAAACTTAATATTATTTATCTCAATTAATAATAACTTCAGATAAATTTATAATACTTATCATGAAGATGCTCAGATTTACGATTACCGATCGAAACTTCGTCATGTCATAACTTTCATTCGGAGCTTTATTTCAAAATTTCGTTTCCACTCATTTTGACCATTTTTATCTCTACAATCTTGTTATGCTTAAAAATTACTTATTTGCTCGGATTAGATAAGCGTATTCTCTTATTTAATTAATTCGTCTTAGGGCGTTGCTAAACTTACTGTATAATAACATGGGTTTAAGGCAACCAGAAGCACATACATATTATATCCTCATAAATCTCAAGAAAACTTGATCATTATCTAGATATAATTGGGCTCCAACGGAATCAAGTTCATGTTCACCATACAAAACCAAAACTCTATCTAAACATGGTGTTGGTGTATTTAATCAATCAAGACTAAACTAACACAAGATGAGAATCATGAACACATACTTTAACGATTGATCTAATCTTCTTGATGTTCTTCTCTTCTCGTTCGAAGCATACGTCGGTCAGAAATGAAGCTTGCTTATTTCCAAACTTTGAAGCTTATCACTTTCTTGTATTAATCGATATATACACACACATCTTTGCCGACATTCAAAATTACAAAAGATTGAATTAATTTGAAACTTACACTTAGGGCTCCTTAAACTTTGAGGTTCTATTTTTAAAACCCCCTTCTCCTTTGCTCACATATTTTTAATATTCACGAGCTTATATCGTGCTCATACTTTATCGTATAACTGTCCCGCTTATATTAATTTGATCGCAATTACTTCAGGATTGTTCATAAAAATTTCGAACCCAAACGGTCACAGAAATTTTTACACGTTATTAATAGGCTTTATAACGTGTCCATACATTATCAGATATTTTTATCGTTTATATCATTTTGATCATAATTACTTTACGAGCGTTTATATAAAATTTGGACATAAACGGTTACCGAAATTTTCGGTTGTTACATGTTCTTCCAATGTGGTTTACATGTTTTAACTATTTCAACTTAAAATAGAATCTTCTATCAATGCATCTCCTATGAGTTAAAAAACTAACGGTGGCCCCCAAACCTAATTATGGTTGAGTGCCAAAAACGTTAGTTCTTTATATCACAAGGCTACATTGACAGAAGATTCTATTTTGGGTTGAAATAGTTAAAACACTTACACCATATGAGCCAAAACCGTAATATACTTTATCAAAAAATTTAGGGAATATTTCTCTTAATAGTAACATAGATTATCTTACGGTTTTACTAAAGTCATTCAAAGTTTTTTTGTCCTTTTAAATTCACTCAATTTTCAGTAGTTATTCAAATCATGTGTAATTTTGAAAATTGTTTAATTTTATATATGAATCTTTATTAATAATTAATAAGTGATTTTTTTTCTTATTTACTTGAAATAAAATGTAATCATGAAGAAAAAACAAATTCATGAGTTAATAACAAAGTTTCAAAATTGTCAAATTTAAGTCAAATTGAGAAAAAATAATTAAATACTTATTAATATTAGTATATGTTTCATTTGCTTTGATTAATTTAAAAAAATAAATATTTATAAAAAAATTACATATAATTGAAACACATGGTAAAATTGATTGACTTTAGAGATAAAAAAAAACTATGATGACTTAATTGAAACACTTCTATTCTACAATGTTACCTCTGAAAATAATAACAAAAATATGATAAGCTATATTTAAACTTGGTTTAGAATTTATCAACAACTTTATGTAAATATATATATATATATATATATATATGTTTTCAATTCTAAAGGTTCATGACTTAATGCTTTAAATTCTCCAAACAAAAGTTTATATATAAATAATTAATGAAAAGTAGATTATACTATTATAGGCTGTTTTAGAAAAGTTATTGAACTTTTAAAAGTAGTAGAACCATCTGGGCTCCAGCTTTGAAAAAAAAATAGAAAGTTTTATAGCTTGGCTTGGAAACAAAAGGGGCGCACGTTGTTTTAATTATAAGTTGTTTTAATTTTTTTTAAACGGCAAAGGTCTCAATCGTGTTAAATCATTGTTTTCAGGCCATGTTATCAAGGTCTAGTTATCTGGACCTCTCATGAGCCACCACAACCACTCCAGGAGGAAACCCTACTGGGAAACCCTGACCCCCTCGGACTCCTATTTTGCTTTGAGAATGATTTGAACCAAGACCTCAGATTTGGAAGAATCTTGGGGTACCAGGCAATACCACAGTGGTATAAGTTGTTTTAATTATAAGATGTTTGTTGTTTGGATTTCTAACAAGGAATTGGAATTTTCAAAATAGTTTACAAAGTGTTGGTCTACATTGACATTCTTGCCGGCTTTTAAGATCTAGAATTTCTAAATTTCAAACACTTGAGTCTAGAAGGGGCCAAATATCCATGGTTTACTTTAATAAAGTGCTTTTAGTTTGTTAATAAATTTATTTCCATATTTTTTTAATTTTTAATTAGATCAACAATTGTTAAATAAACAACCCAATAATCGAAATACGCGTACCAATTTTAAATATGAGTTTCAAACAGATGTTAAATAATTTTTCTTTAACTATTTAAGATATCTTGGTAATTTATAAAAGGGGTAATTTTGTATAAAACTTGTAACCATAATTATTTTATTTTTATTATATGATGACATGGATTTTAAAAAATAAAAAAAGTTGGGAAAATGTATAAAAATTGTAAAAACATTTAGTAGATTGCAAAAAATGCTCAAATAAATCTAAAATGCATAAAAAAACCTTTAAACACGTCCAAAATTCACCTAAACTTCACTTATAAGGCTTAAACGGACCAAAATAAACATAGATATATCCAAACGGATCAAAATTACATGTTATCCATGTTTTGAATATATATTATTAGAACATAAAATCAAACTCAAGCTACTTAATTAAAATAAAACAAAATTTCAATGATTTAATTGAAAAATAATTAAAAACCGGTTATGTTTATATTACATTTTTTCTATATAAAATAAAAAATTATAAAACCTACGTACAGTTTTGGCAGGGTGTGGAGGTGGTATGGTATATCTAACAATTGGCTGTACCATCTACCATGTACGGTACTCATATAGGGGGTAGGTGAGCAGGTGTAAATGTAAATAAAACTAATTAATATATTTTTAGACACTTTTGTTTTATAAACAATTAAAAATATAATATCAATCTACTTATTGCATAAATAGCATAGCGTTAAAAATTCTAAGATCTTACTATGTAAGGTAGTTACTGGTTAAAATAAAACTGGCTTAGAAGTAGTTTAAATATAAAAGAAAAATAAATTATTAGAAAATCTTATTGTTAATTTAAAAACATAGTTATATTCTACTTTTGTCATTTGGTTTTTATTTTCATTGGCTTGTACAAGCATACATGGTAAATAAGATCAGACTATAAAAGAAATTCAATAATGGAAATACATGTCGTATAGGTCTGTGAGGGTCGTATAACTCCTTATACGGCATGTATAGACTTATAGGGCTCGTATATTTGGGTAGAAGTGTTAAATTAAAATTATAGGTTGTGTAAACGTACGAACCCTTAAAATTACAAAAAAATTAGTTGTACACTATGCATATGTACTTGTACATTATTCGCATTTTACAATGCAATTGCTACGAGTGCCTCATATCATCGTGTCCCATTTTTACCAAACAATAGGCACTATTGTCTAAGCTCTTTTATTCTTTAACTAAATTATCGGAAGATTCCTATTAATTATAATTAATATAATATTTACATACCCAATTATTAAAAAAAATAATTTGTTACGGTATAAATTCATCCACCAATCTAGCTTTCAATACACAAATCACACAATTTTAGAGAGAGAAACAGTTTCTAGAGAGAGAAAATGAAGAAAGCAACTTCATCTTCAACCTTGGGTCCAGAAGGTTTAGACATAGCTCAATCCTTCTTCAAACCCATTCAAGGTGCATACCCACAATCACCATCCAGCCGGAACATCAAAATCACCGTCGTCGGCGTCGGGAACGTCGGCATGGCCATAGCCCAAACCATCCTGACCCAAGGCATCGCCAACGAGATCGCGCTTGTCGACGTTAACGTCGACAAGCTCCGGGGAGAAATGCTTGACCTGCAACACGCTGCAGCATTTCTCCCTAGAACTAAGATCTCGGCATCGGCTGATTATTCCAACACTAGAGGTTCCGATCTCGTGATCGTAACCGCTGGTGCCCGCCAGATTACTGGAGAATCTAGGCTAAATTTGTTGCAAAGGAACTTGTCCCTCTTCTCAAAGGTTATCCCACCTTTGGCTGCAAAATCTCCGGATTCGATATTCTTAATCGTATCGAATCCGGTTGATGTGTTGACTTATGTTGCTTGGAAACTATCAGGGTTTCCATCGAATCGGGTTATCGGGTCGGGTACCAATCTGGATTCATCCCGGTTCCGGTTCCTGATTGCTGATCATCTCGATCTTAATGCCCAGGATGTCCAGGTAACTCAAATTATAAAACTAAAATATCATATAGAGTACATTGTTGCAAAAGTTAGAGGCCAACTTGCTCCTGAGTTGTTCCAATGTGGAGTACTTTTCGAGTATTTCTCAAGTACTTCCTGCTTAGGCTGAGTATTCTCTGATTACTCGCTTCAAGGAGCTGTTTCGACATGTGAGCGCCTAGCGACTTTTGCAACCTTGACCAAATATGTTTGTTTGTTTGTTTTAACACGACGAATGTGAATCTGTTTCAGGCATTCATTGTGGGGGAACACGGTGACTCATCGGTGGCATTATGGTCAAGCATAAGCGTCGGAGGCGTGCCGATACTAAGCTTCTTAGAGAGGCAAGAAATCGCTTACGAGAAGCAAACGCTTGAGAAAATACACAAAGAAGTGGTGGAGGGTGCGTATGAGGTGATAAGTTTGAAGGGCTACACGTCTTGGGCGATTGGGTACTCGGTGGCTAGCTTGGCTCGAACCATACTAAGGGACCAACGTAGCATCCACCCGGTTTCGGTGCTAGCCAAAGGGTTCTATGGGATTGATGGTGGCGAGGTGTTTCTTAGCTTGCCGGCTCAGTTAGGGAGGAGTGGCGTGTTGGGTGTGACGAATGTGCATCTGACCGATGAGGAGGCTGCACAGCTTAGGGAGTCTGCTAGGACCATTTTGGAAGTTCAAGGCCAATTGGGCATATGATTTTATACGCATTGTGTTTATTGAAGATTGATGATGTATGATGTGTTTTTTTATATATTTACTCGAATTTGGCAATAAAACTCAAAATTTATTAGATTTTTCTTTATATGGGGTTCGAGTCCCACTTTATTAGATTAATAATAAATTTATTATACTTCTATTTTTAGGTACCCTTAAATTAAGGATTTAAACAGAGGAGCCACTATCTAATTAGACAACATTTACTAATTTACTAAAGGGTTGTTTATTTGAGTCTGAATATTTCAAATTTATACCGTTTATTTCATAAAAAAACACATATGAATGGGTAAAAATGTCTTACCAAGGTCTGAATCATTCAGATTTGAAAAAAAGTCTGAATGAGAAGAAAATGGGATGCTTACCTCCTACTGACTGAAGCAGATGTCCCTTTGTCACATAGCAGACGTCCCTCCGCCACATCGCCCGTCGTACATCCGATCGACCGAAGCAAACGTTGTCCTTCCATCGCCGCCCAATCCACCCCCTTTGCCTCTGCTACTGTACCACCAACCAAACAAAGCAGACACGTTCGAATACGGCTGGAAACATCGAGCCGATTCAGACGATGGTTCGAAGATATGTACCATCATAATAATAGAAACGAAAAGAAAAGAGAAAAAGCATCGTTACACTCAACCCTAAATTGTAACTCATAAAGAGGCTTTGTGATTCTTCTAAAACCCTAATTGAACCAAACGAATACTAATAAGGCTTTGTTAATATTTATTCGTTTAGCATTAATTTTTTTCACGAGAATGGTTTAGGATCACATGATTGAACAAAAATTATATTTCGTGTTATTTATAATTGAACTTGTTTACATACACAATTTTGAATATAAACTATTTAAAAATAAAAATTAACATTTCATTTCCCAAACATTAAGTCATAAACCATTGTCACTTTATATAGATATTAAGTTTAATTAACTTGATATTCAAATTATAAACATAAATATCTCAAAACAAATATATCAGAATATCTAAGCTTCAAGTGACCAAGATTGTAACAAAAAATCATTTCCAAATTACTAAGTTTATAGTTAAAATATCAAGGTACAAAAAACAATAAAAATTCAAAAATATACGACGCAAACAAAATACTTAAATGAACACCCTACCAAATGTTCACGAACACAAATAAATAAATGTTACTTTTGTTCATGTTTGCTTGTTTAACTAAAGGGATAATTATACACAAATATAACTAACTTTCATATTGTGTCAATTAGGCCACTAGAATTTTCTTTTGTTCCAATTAGATCATTTAACTTAGTATGGGTGTTCTAATCCTATATAAATAACATGAATAACAGGTTATTGTTAATTTTCTACATGTTTAACTTATTTAATATGTTAAGTGTTGATATAATCATTTTAATTATAAAGTAAATAATAAATTAAAAATTATTTAAAATCACCCATATTTATGCATGATATTTGAAAAAAAAATGAGTTTCAAACGTTAAATATTGACACACATTGTTTGAAAAACTTATCTGTTTCAAATATATTGCGTAAGTGTGGATGATTTTAACTAATTTTTAATTTAGTATTTGCTTTATAAAATGATTATATCACCGCTTAACATATCAAATAAGTTAAATATGTAGAAAATTTGCAATAACCTAATATTCATATTATTTATATAGGATTAGAACACCTGCATAAGTTGAATGACCCAATTGAGACAAAAAAAGGTTACAGTGCCTTATAATTGAGACAGTTAGAAAAATTGGTTATATTTGTACAGAGTTATCCCTAATTAATGAATGGAATTTGTTGTTCATGTTTACCAATATATGAACGCAAACAACCTTTCATCAAACAATATACAAACTGCTCACTAAACGTTCGTTTTGTTTAGAGCACCGACTGCTTTTATGCCTCTAGAAACCTATATAGTTTCTTTCTTTATTGTTCTTCTTGTTTTAATCGTTGGGTGGCCGTTTGGGAATAGCTTCTCAACTAACAACTTGTGTGCCTAATACTGATTGAAACCAAGCGATCTGTTTTACACATACCATAAACCCCAATAATCGAAAATGTCGGTTTTCAATTATGCTTGGTGTTGTTTTTATTAAGTTTTATAGTTTACTATATAATATATTAATTTATTATAATTATATTTTCATGTAAATTTCTTTGATAAATAAACACAACCTTACCTGTTCTATCAAAAAATAAAAAAACGAAATAAAAATAAACACAATGTATTTTATTTGTTTGAGCATTAATGTATAATTTATTGGAAATTGCATATGATTCCCCATTGTATATCTGCTCCTTAGGCTGTGCACAACGGTTAAGCCGCTGGGAAAGGGGCCTCCCTCCCCGCAACGGGGTGTAGCGGGAACACCGCCCCCTTGTCCCATGGTGTCCAGCGGGGTGAGCTCCACGACCCCTGCTCCCCGTTGGGTTTTCTTCCATCCTATTGGTTGTTTCAAATTTAAGTGGGCCCCCAAAACTTTTTATTTAGTGTAATGGTGATGATGTGGAATAGTGAGGAAGAATTTTCAGTGGGATGACCACTGTGGAGTTTTGTGGTTCTCAGTGGGTTGATGACGTGGCAGGAAATTTCAGTGGGGAGAGATTTTCAGTAGGGTGACCGCTGTGGATGGTCTTATTTAGTCTCCTTTAATTATGGTAATTTCCTATTATGTATCTCTTATTCTGTATATGTTTTAGCAATCCTATAATGAAAAAGATAGCATTTCGATACCAATTTCTTCATGCCATCAGAGCACCAATACCGATCCTAAACAAAATGAAACTCTAGCCGGTTTCATTGATGGCTCGATCGAGAAACCGCAGAAGGAGTCGGCTACGTATATGTCATGGATGCGATGTGATGCTATGGTTAAAGGTTGGTTAACCACAGCCATGGAAAGGGAGATTCGCAATAGTGTGAAATACGCCAAGACAGCAACCGAGATCTGGAACGACTTAGCGGAACGGTTCGGAAAAGAGAGTGCTCCCAAAGCTTATGAGTTAAAGCAATCCTTGACAGCAACTCGACAAGATGGGTTGACGGTCTCGGGCTATTACACAAGACTTCGAAGCTTGTGGGATGAGATGGAATCGGTTTTGCCAACACCCCGATGTTCATGTCGCGGTTGCACATGTGAGCTTGAAAAGAAGCTTAGAGAACTAAAAGAGAAAGAAAGTATATGAATTCCTTATGGGACTTGACAACCAATTTGGTGTTTTCAAAACTCAAATATTAGCAATGAAACCCACACCAAATTTGGGCACAACGTACCATTTGGTAGCAGAATTGAAGACGAACAACAACGCGTGATCACTACAGCCAAGCGACCAGTTCAAGATGTTGCTGCCTTTCCGACATCCTATCAAGCCCGACGCGAAGGAAACCGGAATCAACAACATGATAAAGAATGGGCAAAAACTGGAAGGAATTCTCCAAATGATAAAGTTGAACAGTGTGACCATTGTGGAAGAGATGGACACAATAAAAATGGGTGTTTTAAAATAATCAGGTACCCGGAGTGGTGGCCAGGAAAGGGAAAGAAAGACAAGCCTAAGCCAATGGCTACCTATGCTCAAGTTGAAACTGAAGTCGGACCATGCCCCCATACCCGGCATGACGAAAGAACAATACAAAAGTTTTTTGAACTTATTCAGGGGAAAAAGAAAGGAACCTGTTATGACAAATATTGCAGGTAGAATAATTGTTAATGATGAATGGATTGTCGACTCGGATGCCTCCAAACATGTTATATATCAAAGAGACTTGCATGAGAACTTAACCTTGGATGCACTCGAGACACCCGTGATAATTCCAAATGGGGAAACCATTCCTGTTAAAGGGAGAGGCAAATTAATGTTCAAAGGAGGACAGAAAGTTGAAGAAGTCCTTTTTGTGCCCCATTTTAAATGCAATCTCTTATCTGTTTGAAGATTAACTAAAGATCTTCATTGTGTCATAACATTTTTTCTGATTTTTGTGTATTACAGGACTTGAAGACGGAGAACTTGATTGGAACGGGTAGTCTTCGTGATGGTCTCTATCGAATGGGGGGAATAAAGGAAGAAAGGAAGGCGATGATGGTTATAGTTGATTCATGGCTCAAACGGCCTGGTCATGCTTCCAACATGAAGTTGTCTCGTGTTAATTTTCTCAAAGGTGTTTCTTTAAATTTGAAAGACAATGTTTGTGATTCTTGTTGCAAAGCAAAACATACTCGTTCACCTTTTTCGAATAGTTTTATTCATGGTTGTAAAAATCCCCGACTAGGCCGATTAATCGTTAGTCCCCTAAGGCCGACTAGGCCCGACTATCCGATTAGTTAGCCGATTAATCCCTAGTCCCCACCCCACCGACCGACTAGCGACTAGCGATTTCTACAACATTGGTTTTATTAAAACAAATGAATGTTTTGAATTAATCCATTGTGATATTTGAGGAAAATATAGGAAACCGTCTCTTACAGGGGCAAATTATTTCCTTACAATAGTTGATGACTATAGTAGGGTGGTATGGATTTATTTGCTTAAGCATAAATACGAGGCAAGTACTTGCTTGATCAATTTTTATAAAATGGTCAAAACTCAATTTGGAAAATGCATTAAAAGAATTCGATGTGACAATGGTGGTGAATTTGTCTCAAATAGCATGCACCAATTTTATGCCCAACAAGGAATCATTTGAGAGACAACTTGTCCTCATACCCCGCAACAAAATGGGGTAGTGGAATGAAAACATAGGCACTTCTTATAAATCGCACGGGCTTTAAGTTTTGAAGCTAGTCTTCCTACAACCTTTTGGGGGGAGTGCGTTTTGACCGCCACATATATAGTTAATCGGTTACCCTCGAAATCCTTAGAGTACAAAACTCCTTAAGAAGTTCTATTGGGTCGTGATCGCAAATATGATCACATGCGTATTTTCGGTTGTTTAGCTTATTACAGAATCACATAAACGAATGGAGATAAATTTGAATTAAGAGGAAAACCAGAGGTATTTTTGGGCTATCCACATGGCAAAAAGGGTTACAAAATTTATGATCTTGAACAAAGGAAAATGATAGTAACTAGGGATGTAAAATTTGCAGAAAATGTGTTTCCTTTTGCCAAGTCAGAAGCGAAAAGCCAAATTCATGAACATGAGATTTTTGAAAATCTCAAACCAATTATTCAATGTGATGATTATGAATGCTATAATAGACCCGCCAAAAATGTCGACAGGGGGAGTGCATTCGCAAACAAATGAGACTGTACAAAATGTGAATGCTAGTGAAGACCCCACCATAGAAGACACTTTTGACAATCATTGGGAAAGTGATACCCAAAGCATGCAACAAGAATTTCCTCATGTGGATCCACAATTTATGCATCAAGAACTCGCAGGTGAAGGGCATAAAAGAAACAAAACGCAACCAAATTATTTGAAAAATTATCAAGTTAAACTTCCCCCATCCATTGATCACACGCAATCCGCCTTCAATCAAGAATCTTCGACTGTACATCCTCTATGTAATTACGTTTCATATAAACCTTTTTCTAACACTCACAAAGCTTTCTTGTCCACCATCAATTCCCATGATGAGCTGAAAACTTTTTATCAAGCGGCTCAAAACGAAAATTGAAAAGAAGCTATGAAGAAAAAGATTCACGCTCTTGAGCAAAATGGGACGTGGACTCTTGACACCTTGCCTAAAGGAAATAAGGCCATTGAATCCAAATGGGTATACAAAATTAAATTCAAACCAAATGGTGAGGTGGAAAGATACAAAGCAAGGCTCGTGGCGAAAGGCTTCATACAAATGGAGGGTGTGGATTATCATGACACCTTTGCACCGGTGGCTAAGTTAGTGACAGTAAGGACCCACTTTGTTGTCGCAGTTATGCGGAGATGGGAAATCCAACAACTCGACGTTAATAATGCTTTTCTACTCGGAGACTTAGAAGAGGAGGTTTACATGACAATACCACAAGGATTCAGTAACAAAGATGAAACAAGAGTTTGCAAGCTCAAGAAATCCATCTATGGTCTAAAAAAAGTTTCTAGAAATTGGTATCATAAGTTCACGAAATCGCTCACTAGTCTTGGTTACAAACAATCCAAGTCAGATCATTCTTTGTTCATTTACAAAGATACTAGCGTGTTCGTGGCAGCCCTCATATATGTTGATGATGTCATTCTCGTGGGAAACGACATGAAACAAATAACAAAAACAAAGAACCACCATGACAAAGAATTTAGTATTAAAGACCTTGGTGCCTTGAAATACTTCTTGGGAATAGAGGTTGTTCGGACACCCGAAGGCTTAGTTCTTAGTCAACAAAAGTATACTTTGGATATTCTCAAACATGGGTTAACAAAGGAATCACACCCTATATATATATATAAAGAGGCCTGTAAACGAACCGAACGAACACGAACACATGCATGTTCGTGTTCGTTCATTTAAACTTAACCGAACACGGACACATTAACAAACATGAATTTTGTGTTCGTGTTCGTTTATTAAGAAAATGAATATGTTTGTGTTCGTTCATTAATAAATTAAACGAACTGTTCATGAACACAAACGAACTAAAATAAACGAACAAACTTAAATGGACATTTTTTAACAACATTGAACAATCATAAACAAACATGAACACTATTGAACAAACATAAACGAACACAATTGAACAAGTATAAACGAGCACAAACGACTAGTCTCTTAAATGTAAATACATATCATTTGTAAATTAGTTAGTTAACCGAACAAAAACTAACATTACATAGTTAACGAACATAAACGAACACAAATAAACGAACGTAAATAAACGAACATAACCGAACTGTTCATTAACATAAATAAACGAACACAAGGTGTGTTCATGTTCGTTTATTTAATTAGACGAACACAAAATTTATGTTCGTGTTCATTCATTTATTAAATAAACGAACATAAACGAACTTCTTACCGAACAGTTCATGAACTGTTCAGTTCATTTACAGGCCTATATATAAACCTGAAAGGGTATGTGACATAATTATGGTCGTTCACGAATTGAACAAAGCCGGGCTTAGGCTAGCTCGGCTCGGATTATAAACCGAGCCTGAATTCTTGGCTCGAACTCGGCTTGTTTTCAACTGAGTTGGTTTGACTCTGTTTTATAAAAGTAATTTAATGAATGAAAATATGAAACAACAAAATATTTGAGTTTAAAAGAACATCAATACTATTATGTAGGGCATAAATTTTACACACCACTATTAAAAAGATGAACAATAACAATTAAAAAAAGTAGAAACAAATAAAAAGAACAATAGAAGTTTTATAAAAGAATTTGAATGAACACATATTTTTATATTTCAGTGTACAAACGAGCCAAGGCAGCCTTGACTTGGAATCGGCTCGGTTATAAACGATATTTATTCAAGCTGAGATTTATCCGAGCTTTTTTCGAACGAGCTCTGGGCTTTTTGAATGCCCCTTATATGTAAATGTAATGCACAAAACAGGTAAATGGGTCAAACCGAATCAAGTCAAACAAAGGCAGAATGGTTAAACGCAAATTAGATTGATTTAGAAACCAATTTTTGATAGAAAAACCATAACAAATTAGATCAGTTTCAAACCGGATTCACACCCCATTTTGTCTTGTACGGTTTCAAAGAAAATAAATTTTCATTTTGAAAACTCTAATCGATTTTAAGCCAACAAATCAGATCGGAATTGATACGGTTTTACCCTAACCGGTTTCATTTATCTGGATCCAGTTTTAGATCACAAATAGGCCCGAACGTATACAGACGTAGGGGTGTTAATTGTTAGGGTTTGTTATTCGGGTTTCGGGTTCATCGGGTTGGGTTGTTCGGCTTTTTGACATTGAAAATAAACCCGATTACTGAACCATTTAAGTTATTTGTATTCGGTATTCGGATTTTGGTAATCGGGTTCTTCGAGTTGGTATTAATCGGTATTCGGGTTATAGTAAATTCACTTAACGGTCAACCTAAAATTAACAATAAAAACACTTGAAATGATATACAATATACACATATACATAATGAATGCATATATACTTGCACATACCATAAATGTATATAAATTGAAAGATAAAATTAAACCGAGATAGCTTAGAAATAATGCAAATATATACATATGAAAAATGCATTTATACATACACAACATATAAAGTTTTAACTTAACAAGCGTTATTAGGAGTGATATTCAAAATAATAAATGCATATATACATGCATATAACATATTAATAAGTCAATGATATACATAATCGGGTTATTCGGGTTATCAAATCTTTGAGAAAATTAACCACTTACCAAACCATTTAAAAACTTTTGGTTCGGGTTTATTACCGGATTGGGTTCGGTAGATCGGGTTAACAATTATTCAGGTTCGGGTTGATTTTAATCGGGTTCGATTAAAAATGACACCCCTATACAGACATGCAGAAATGATGAACTGTTTACTTTTTACCATGATTGCAAAAGTCGGCCTACAAGGCTGAGTACTCGCCAAGTATTCGCTCCAAGGAGTTGTTCCGAGGCCGATCCTTTCCGAGTATTACCTGAGTACTCCCCTCCTAGGCCGAGTACTTCCCTGATTACTCGCTTCAAAGAGCTGTTTCGACCTGAGAGCGTCTAGTGACTTTTGCAACTTTGTTTTTTATGCATTAACAGACTAAGAAAACTGTGAGCGTGATCTCAAAAAAACTCATAATTTTGTTGCATTTCTTCGATCGGTCTGAATAACCTGTTTGGAAACTGAATAAGGAGAAACATTGAGGCATGTAGTGTCTCAGATTATGGGTGAAAACAGTGTCGTTGGATATGATATCATGAAGGGAGAATGCCCAGTATGTCCACAGGCGGCCAAAAAATTCCAGAAATGACCAAATTTGGTCAACTGGCCACTCCCTAAGCAGGCGTGGCGCCTGTTCCAGTGGTCCCAGACGCACACAAACGCAGCCAATAGAAATACGCCACGTCACCCTTTTGGTCGTCCACGCCACTAAAACTGACACATGCGTCCATTCTTTTACGAACATGTCACAGGCGCCGGTCCCAGATCTGCAACCATGTCACGGGCGTCCGCCCGTATAGCCATTTTTTTACCGTCGTTTTTTTACTGGCGTCCGAACCAAAAAACAGTCGTCCGAACCAACTTTACAGTCGGCCGGACCACCTTTACAGGCGTGTGTAATTTTTTTTTTTTAAAAAAAGAAAGTCGTCCGACTTCAGCGAACAGTCGTCCGACTGTACCGAACAGTCGTCCGACTTTACATAACAGGCGTCCGACTTTACAAAAGAGGCGTCCGACTTTACAAAACAGGCGTCCGACTTTACAGAACAGGCGTCCCAGGGACTGACATCTTTCGAATTTTAATTTCAAATTTGACTATGTTAAATACCACCAGTTACATACCGAAACATCTATACGAAAATTTCGAAACAAACATTTTCAAAAGGATGGAGTCTACGGTAATTGTTTGCACGGTGGGAACTGGGAAGATAATAACGGTGTCTATGAATACTTGCGTGTTGGTTGTTTTCGACGCGCTTTATTCATTCCTTCTACGATCGGTTATGATGAACTGATAGAGCTTATTTGTAATCGTTTTGATATTTTGCAAATAGCTCGTTTATCTTATAAATTTTCAACATATGCATATCCTGTTGACATATTTGATGACAACGATATGTCAGTTTTTAAAAAAATTATTGAAAAAAATTCCAATGATGTGTGTTTTATGTATGTCGTTGTCGATGGTAGAGCGAGTCAACATCGTGTTAGAAAAAATTCATCTCACGGATTAAAAAAAAAGATTTTATTCCCAACTTAAACATCCATTCTTTTAATTCTAATGATTTTACCAATGAACCTGATTTTAATATAGATTTAAATAATGAATTATTTTCCAATGACGAACCTGTAAACGAGTATGAACGTGTAGGTTCAAAAATTTTAAAACCTTCATCTTCTACGCATCCAATTGCTAATACAATTTTCAATAATAAGGAGGAACTTAAATTGGCTGTTTCTATGATGGCTCTAAATTAATCTTTTCAATTTAAAGTGCAAAAGTCATCAAAAAGTAGATTTGTGGTAAATTGTTTTTCTGAACACTATGACTGGGTTTTAAGAGCTTCCACTTACAAGGATACTGATACGTTTCACGTGACTTATTTTAACAATAAGCACACATGCTCTAGAACGCAAACGTATCCTAACATTAGAAATGCAAATAAAAAATTGTTAGGCCATATTATTAAGGACCAACTTACAGATTGTGGTCGTGTTTACCGAGGAAAGGAAATTGTTCAAGACATCAACCAAAGATTTAAGGTAAACATATCATACAAACAAGCATGGAGAGGGAAACAGTATGCGGAACAACTTTTAGCCGGATCTGCTAAAGAGTCATTTTTGAAACTACCTGCGTATTGTTACAATCTTCAATTAGCAAATCCCGATACAGCAACTCACATACTAAGAGATGAATTTAACCGTTTCGAAATGGTTTTTGTTGCCGTTGGAGCTGGAGTAAGTTATTTACTTTGATAACATTATTTTTACATTACTTTAATTTAACTAATATTAATTTTTATAGGTTCGCAGTTTTGTTAATTGTCTTCGTCCAATCATCATTATAGATGGCGCTCATCTTAAGGGTACATTTAAAAGTACCATGTTTCTGGCTGTCGGCATGGATGCGAATAACCAGATTTTACCTATCGCTTTCGGTGTTGGGAAGATAGAAAGTGGGCCTGCATGGACATGGTTTTTGTCCAAACTTAAAGACGGCATTGCTGATAATCCTAATCTTGCAATTATTTCAGATAGAGCAGCATCAATTGATTTGGCTGTCAGAACAGTATATCCGTTAGCCTATCACGGTCTTTGTTGTAGGCATTTAATGGTAAATTTGCGTTTGAAAGGTAAATCACAAGAAAACTTGTGGTGGGCAACTTGTAAGGCCTATAGAGTCAGTGAGTTTGAGGAAAATTTTAATACGCTTTGTAGCTTCTGGCCTGTGATCCGAGAGACGCTTACAAGCGTTGGTTTACATAAATGTGCTCAGTCACACTGCCCCGTTCAGCGTTTCAACATCATGACTTCGAATAGCGCCGAGTCTATTAACGCGTTGTCACGAAATGCGCGGAAATTACCTATAACAAGACTTATTGATTTTTTTATTTGTTTGCTACAGAATTGGTATTTTGAGCGAAGAAAAGTTGCAGGTAAGTTTCCAATGTTCAATTTATATTGAATTTTGATAGTTTTTTGTTTGGTTCTAATGATTATACATAATTTTACAGCAAAAAATAATCACCATCTAACAAATTGGGCACAAAATAAATTGCAAAAAGAATTAAAAAATGCCGGACGTGGCCGGTAAGGGGTATTGATGATTATCATTTTACAGTTGACGATGGATGTCACCGTTGTGTTGTCGATCTTTAGAACAAAAAATGCAGTTGTCGAAAATGGCAGCTGTCTGGCTTGCCGTGCGGTCATGTGATTGCTGTTTCAAAATTTCTGAAACAACCGGACTGTTTCCATTGGGCAATGGATTGGTTTAAAAATGATGTTCATGCTGCGACATACGCAGAGTCAATTAACACGGTTCCAGATGAATCGGAGTGGGAGTTACAAGAAGATGATGATAGATAGAGACTCCCCAAATGGAACGAAGGCAAGCAGGCCGACCCCGTGAAAATAAACGTATCCCATCTCGTGGTGAGGAAATTAGTCCAACAATATGCTCAAGATGTCATCACAAAGGACATATGCGCCATCAATGCAAAACCACGTTATCGTCACAGATGCCTTCGTCGTCAAATACATACAAAAAAAGGAACGAAACAACAACAAACTACGTAGACGCTGAAAATTTTCGTGATTTTGTAGTTGGTTTAACCACTCAAGACGATTATTGTTATGATCTAAATGAATTTTAATTTTATTATTGTGATATTACAAATTGTTAAAATGTTACAAAATATACAGATAACTTGCTAAATCAATTACAACGTCACCTTAAAAATTTTTATTACAATAATTCATATATATACAACAGAGTTAGACTTCTAATCAGGGTGTTGTTCAGCAATTAAAGAAATAATCCGGCGGCTACTATTGTGCCTCATGATGAAGAATAAGTAAGTGTTTTTAATTCAACGAGAGTTGGAAGAAAATAATCATGCGGCTACAATGGTGCTTCTACTCAGCGAGTTGTTCAACACATGACGAACACGTTCAACATCTTTTTTAAGTTTTTTGATTCAGTACCCGCGATGTCAACAAAATTTAACTTCTAAAGCGGGATTTGATCTTTAACAAAACGCAGGATTTGATCTTCAACAAAGGCATGAACTGATCTTCAACACTTAGACGTTGTTTGGGACCGGCATTAATTTTGAAGGTTAAAAGAGATGGAAATGCCCATCAACGTCTTGTGCAATCACAGTTAGCACGCGTATACGTCGAATTTATCGACGTTAGAACCCGAATATAAATATATAATTAAGTGGTTTTAAATCAACGAGATTAAAAATAATACTTAACACAATTTTTGATAATATATTTTTTAAAATAATTTAAATAGGTGGACTCCTCTAACAGTTACCAGCGTATCACTACCGCGTTATCAGGGATAACACCTTAACGCCCGAACTTGTATGGAGAGCCCAAATTATTATACGTTTGATTTGGTTAAACTTAAAACCAAACGCATCTAGTATGAAATAAAAATAAGTAAAGGACCGATGCAAGTGGTTTTAATTCAACGAGAATTAAACACATTACATCGACACAATTATATAAGTGGATTTAACTCAACGAGATACAAAGACTCCCCTCTGATATTTCCTTTTGTCCCCTCTGTGATCATTGTAAAAAAACTTAATTTTAAACAATTGAATCAAAAAAAATCATGAAAAAAGCCACAATTTCGAAACCTATTTTTAATTTGAAAAACGAAAACATAAACACCTCTATTTATAGGCGAGTTTTTAAACGTATTTTTGTAAAAAATCATAGCAGTCGTACGCCTAAACAGACCAGGCAGGCGCCTTGTATTTACAGGCGGACGACTGTTCTTTACAGTCGGACGCCTGTTCCGTACAGTCGGACGACTTGCTAACATTTTGAAAAATTTTTGGCGCACGACTCCTTTGTGCAGGCGGACGCCTTTACTCTACGGTCGGACGCCTGTATCGAAAAGTCGAACGACCAAGCGTCATAATTTAAAATTTTTGAAATTTCATAATCTCGGACGCCTCTTCTAAAGAGGCGGACGCCTCTTCAGTACAGTTGGACGACTCTTCAGTACAATCGGACGCCTATTCGTATCATTCGAAGATGAAATTTTAATTAATAAATTAAAAAAAATGTCTTTAACATAAAAACCGAATATATACAACATACATCTTAAAATGTTACTAATATAGACGAAAATTTACAAACAATATAATAAAATATTCTAAAACCAAATATTTGTACACTTCGAAATCGAATTCACCGGTTGAGTGCTCGACATCCTTAAGTTGTCGCTCGATGTCTCCATCTTGTTTGGGTATGTTTATTACACGCTCTACATCTTTTTTGGTGTTTAGAAATGACGAAAAATAAAGATTTTCATCAACTTTTTAAGTAAACAAGAGTAATTTCGGTTAGCACGTATATAGGTCGAAATGACTGACGTAAAAACTCGAATACTATTATAAATATAAGTGATTTTAATTCGACGAGAACTCCAGATAATACTTTACATGAAAGTATTTTGCTAAAAACATCATTAGGAAATTTTCGAGAAGCATTTTTGTAAGGTAAATATAGCTCCGATAATAAGGAATTTATAGCAAAATCAAAAACACAACATGCAGTCGGACGCCCGTAAAAACTAGTCGGACGCCCATATAATTAAAAAAACGATAACTAATTTAAAAAATAATAAAAATTGCAATAACACTAGTGAGGAATATATTTCATTCATTTACTAGCTAAGTATCATACACTTTTAACTCTAATTTTATTTTCGTAAACAACTTCCGAGAACTGCCAACGAAAGTCAGCGGCCGTTTTAGACGTGTCTTCATTTTCCTGGTATATTGGTTCACTGCTTAGCAGACGTTGCAGGAAAATACAAACCCATACCCCACAATCACGAGCTGTTCCAGTTTGATGAGGAACCTTATCTGGAATAATTCTTTTAAACGGTGGAGGCCTAAATACGTGACCCAAATCATGACCACTGAACAACAACCACTGAGGAAACATGTTGTCAATATAAAGTAGCATTGTATTTCTTGATTCACAACAAATTTCAGGGAAACTGAAAAAAAAATTAATTATTATTTAATGCATCAATAAATAAACGGGTATTTTTAATTTAACAAATGAAACAAACCTATCATAAATAGTCATTGTCCAACTTGGAAGGTCAACGCAAACTAAACACCAATGTTGGTTTGATATGTTGACTGGCAAATAAAACTGATAAAAAAATGGTTAAGTATTTATTGTTAAACGAATAAAATGTTAAATATAATATGTACACTTACTACGTCAATTCTCTCAACGGATGGAAATGGACAAGTATCACCGGTACCAATACCTTCAAGCCAGGTATTATGCTTAAACATTGCTCCTAGAAAATAAGTTGGCAATATTGACCAAACCGCATTATTCGGTCTTTCCAACATTATTTTATTAATCCAACAATCGATTTGCTGTTAAAATAATTAAAATATCATAATTAGAATTGTATTATTAAGTTACGAGCAGAAATTTGATATAAGAAGGGGTGTCCTTACATCGGTTTCAAACCAACCAGTAGTCACTGACTTCCAGAATTCATGTGAGTAAGATACATTTGGATTAAAACTAGTATAAATCCAGATATTATCACGATTGGCCAACTCCATAATAAGTTCACGAGAATAAACCTCGTTGGTTTCTTTCTGGATTCTCGGTGTATCATCAAGGCCTTGAAAGGGGGTTTGTAACACTTTTGATTTTTTTATTCTTTTGCTCCATCCGCGCGATGATTGAACCTTAACGCATACAAATATTAAAATTTAAAACGTTTTTTATTTTAAAATATATTGTTTAACAAAAGTTCGTTTAATAAACTTTACAACTGTTTACCAATTCACATTGTATAAAGTACCTTTTTCACACTTAACGCAACCACATCCGGTGTCACACCCCCAATTTTCAACTAACGGAATCATACCGTTTGGGAACGTGACAAACCAGGATCTCAGATCATTAGACATAGCGAAGACCTCTATATGAATTTCAAAACATACTTTGGTCTTTTAAACATAACATCAGAGTTTACAAAAGTTGCGGAAGCGTTTAAAAACCATAAACAGTTGTAAAGTAACATTACAAAACAAAATATTCAAATATTCAAAATGTTTATAATGCATGAGACTCTATCTCCTAGTCCATGCCATCTTTAACGCGCGCCTTAGCGTCCTGAGAAAACATGCAAATCAAGTCAACACAAAGGTTGGTGCATAACACAGGTTTTAAGCATTCATAATGTTCAAAACAGCAGTTTGAATAACAAGATTGTAGATAACATAATCACACATGCACAGTCATGATAGCTAGTCATATAAACTATTTACATAAGTGGTCGACACCGAAGCTGACTGATTGCCATGCTATAGCATGTTTTCGCCTTGCCACTATTGTCTATCACAACAACAGTAAAATTGTGTTTGGTCAGTCAAACACCTGCGTAGATCCCATCTACCAGGTGAGGTTTGTCAAACCTAATAGATCTATTTCCAACTACCACGCTTTGCATTACAGCAAACTAAACGGTTCGAGGTGTGTAAGGACTTTCAAGTTGATATGTTGTCACATAATGTAAACAGCTAACTCATGCAAGTGATATGTATCTAAAAATAGTTTGTTGCACATGTTTTCTCCCCCAAAACAGTTAAAATAAGAAAGGGGCCGTGTACGCACCTTTGAGTATAACAGAATGATCACACACTAAAAGCTCGTGTAAGAAATCCTTCTACGAAGAATCTGTGTTTAAACAATAACCTAGTGTTATTCAGAATGTCGTTTTGTGCTTGAAATCACATACGTGTCAACACACGTATGTTAGAGTGTTAATATTGTGCATACGAAAGTACGTGTGCTTTTGAAATCGTTTAAATAAAATCCTATACGATTTTACTTAATTATACGTAATTATACGCGATTTCGTTTTCGGATTAAAATATAAATTTTACTGTTCTAATACGTTCGTATTCCCGTTACGGTTCCAACGCAACTCGAACGGATTAAAACGGAGTTCGTATGTGGAATATATTTCAAAAATACCAAAAATGACCTTAAAATCTAAAAATGGTTAGGGCCGGGTTTCGAACCTGTGACCTCTACCCACATCTCCCACGCCCATACCATCTCCTCTGTTCCAGTTTTTGTTAACCTATTTGATTCTAAATTCTTATAAGCCCATTCGACTTAGTGATCTTATAACCATCCATAGCCGAAGCCATTAGAGGTCTAATTGGACCTCGATTCAACACTGATCGAATTCCCAACATTAGGGGTTTTGTTCCTGGTGTCGAATAGAATCTATAGATGGTCTTAATTTGAAACATCATCTATCAATTACCCGATTACTCGCACATTAACAGTTTCGAACTCAAGTTCTCAAACCTAAACCCAAAGTCATTCAATTCGTTTTTATTTTTAGAAATTAATACAGGCTATTCGTTAAACAAAAGATTCCTAACTTTTCTGTGTCACCTAATTCGACTTACCAACTCGTTTAGATCGAAAATCCCAAAACCTTTTTAGCCAAGAACCCTAGAAACTTGAAATTCATCAATTCGATGTTATTACACGAAATACAGTTAGGGATAAGCTTAATCGGCCCATTATGAAGCTTTCTATAACATTCAATTCGATTATAGAACTCATTTGTATAAAAATCCCCAAATCGTCTTCCCATTATGAACCCTAGAATCGAAAACCACCAATTCGAACTGTTTTGATGAAATTAACCTATCATTAACCTTAATCGATCACTTATGAAGCTTTCTATATCATTTAATCGATTATTAATCTCTTTAAGATCAAGACCCCCAAAACCGTTTTGATATGAACCCTAATTACTAGAACTTCATCCAAACGATGTTAACAGTTGCAATTGATTTAGTAGAACTCTTAATCGATCATGTTATAAGGTGTAGGATTGATTACTTACCGGATTAGTTGTCGAATTGATGAAGATCCCCTTCTAGCCCTAGTTTCGGCCCCCTTGAAGATCGATTCTTCTGTCTGGAACTACTGAGATCAAATTGGTGTATGAGGAAGACTCTAAAGATGCCGATTGAGTGTTCTGGAGTTCCAATTTTGTGAATTAGGGTCGGGTTGTGCGAGTTCTATAACTCCCTAATGATGGTTTCGACTTTTGATTGCCATCAAGTGTAAATTCGACTAATCAATAGATTAGTAACAGTTGATACTCATTAGTAATCATCAATATGATGATTAAGAGCCATTAATTCCCGGTTACAACACTCCCCATTACGAATTTTGAATTTGCCCCAATTCCATAAACGAATTTTGACTTTTAAAAGTCAAAATCAACCATTATCTTAACTTGTGGGCTAATTCTTGAAATTAAACACTTAAAATCTGATTTTTGCTTAATCTTAACTCCTATATATTATTCTAGATCAAAAACTTATCATCTCGATTAACAAAGTTAAATCTAAAATCCCTAATTGTTACAAATTGATTTACTTAGAATATTGTTGGGCTAATTTAACCAATTTGGGCTTATCAAATACAATTGGGCCTCATTTGAACTCATTGGGCCTATCTTACCTTACTGGGCCTTCCTAAATCTCATTGGGCCTCCCTGGGCCTTATTGGGCCTACTTTGTTTTCATTGAGTCTCACTTGACTTTATTGGGCCTTACTGGACCTCTCTTGGCTTATTGGGCCTACTGTGACTCTATTGGGCCTACATAGACTTCATTAGGTCTAATTGATCTTGTTGGGCCTGTGATCTCACTGTTTTTCAGTTAACAAAGTTAATCCGAAAAGTCGGATTGTCACATCATCCCCTTGTTGAAGGAATTTTCGTCCCGAAAATTAGTAAGTGTTAGGAGTAGTTAGGAAACTACTTACGTGTTTAAATCGTACGTGTTAGTGTGATTTGATCATTCTGTGTGCTTGTGTGTACTCCCACACAAAGTCTAATGCTTCCAACATCACAACTCAATTGTGATCGTTCAATGTGACTGTTTGCGTGTACACTAGTTAGTTCACCTAACTGTGACTGTTTGTGTTTGATCATACTATGTTGTGTAACCTTACACATAGTGAGTGTCTATAACTGTTTGTACTATGCAACCCCGCACATAGCAAAATGTATGCAACTAATCGTGTATGTACTACCATAACATGTAACATATGAAATGTAGCACATAAAATATACAGAATATAATGTAGCACAAATGTTTGTAACAAAATCAATTGAATAAATAAAATGTTTGTGCTTACAGTTTGAAATTTGCAGTGTTGATGTGTGAAAGCATCACGTCATCCCCTTGTTGAAGGAAATTTCGTCCCGAAATTTAACGTGCGCTCTCAGTGTTAGCAGTAGCTGTTTTGAATAGATGAGGATATTTCTTCATCATTTGGTCTTCTCGTTCCCATGTGAATTCAGGACCACGTCTTGAATTCCATCGAACTTTGACTATCGGAATCTTGCTTTGCTTCAGTTGTTTGACCTCCCGGTCCATGATTTCCGCCGGTTCTTCAATGAATCGTAACTGTTCATCTACTTGTATTTCTTCCAACGGTACAATCAATGTCTCGTCAGAAAGGCATTTCTTTAAGTTTGATACATGAAAGACATCATGAACTCCACTGAGTTCATCCGGTAGTTTGAGTTGGTACGCAACCGGACCAATCCTTTTCAGAATCTGAAACGGTCCTACGTAACGTGGACTAAGCTTCCCGCGCTTGCCGAATCGTATCACACCTTTCCAAGGTGATACCTTTAGAAGAACTCGGTCTCCTACTTGAAATTCCAATGGTTTACGACGCTTGTCAGCATAACTCTTTTGTCGATCCCGAGCCGCTGCCATACGGTTCCGGATTTGAACTATTTTCTCTGTCGTCTCGTGCACCAGTTCAGGACCTGTTATCTGACTGTCACCAATTTCAGCCCAGCAAACTGGTGAACGAAATTTGCGACCATACAAAGCTTCAAACGGTGCTGCTTGAATGCTTGTATGATAACTATTGTTGTAAGAGAATTCCACTAACGGTAAATGATTCTCCCAGCTATCACCAAAGTCAATTACACAAGCTCGTAACATATCCTCGAGCGTTTGAATCGTTCGTTCACTTTGACCGTCGGTCTGTGGATGATAGGCGGTACTCATATCCAAGCGAGTCCCCAATGACTTATGAAGAGATTTCCAAAAGTTGGAAGTAAACCGGGCATCCCGATCTGATATGATAGAGATTGGCACGCCATGTCGTGCTACCACTTCCTTGATGTAAATACGAGTCAGTTTCTCCATCTTATCAGTTTCCTTGATTGCTAAGAAGTGTGCAGATTTCGTTAATCGATCGACAATTACCCATATCGTATCACAACCACTCGGTGTACGGGGTAACTTAGTAATGAAATCCATCGAAATCTGTTCCCATTTCCACATCGGTATCTCTGGTTGTTGCAGTAAACCAGATGGCTTCTGATATTCAACTTTGACTTTCGAACAAGTCAAACATTTGCTAACGTACTTAGCAATATCAGCTTTCATGTGAGGCCACCAATACAGTGCCTTCAAGTCATGGTACATCTTGTCTGATCCCGGATGGACTGAATATCTAGATTTGTGTGCTTCGTCCATCACGAGTTCCCTTAAACCTCCATACAAAGGTATCCACATTCGGTTAATGAAATAACGAATTCCATCAGAATTCGCATCCAACTGTTCTTCCATTCCTCGTAAAGATTCCTGTATCAAATTTTCCTTTTTCAAGGCCTCGATCTGAGCACTGCGCACCTTGTCAGGTAAGTCAGTGTGTATTGTCATCATAAGTGCACGAACCCGTCTTGTTGAAGTATCCTTTCTGCTTAAAGCATCAGCTACCACATTAGCCTTTCCCGGGTGATACTTAATCGCACACTCATAATCGTTCAACAACTCAACCCATCGTCGTTGCCTCATATTAAGCTCCTTCTGATCAAAGATATGTTGCAAACTCTTATGATCAGTATAGATAGTACACTTAGTTCCATTGATGTGTAGTTATTTACACATCTTTTTAGTATTTATTTTATATTATTTTATCTTATTTTATTAGAATTTTATTTAGTTTTTATTATATTTTAATTAATTTTTACTAATTTTTATTTTTAATGTTACTTTTGTAGGTTTAGCGAAAATAAACGTTCGTAGTTGCGAAGGAACCGAAGCCGGAATAAATTTGATGAAGTTGGAAGCTAAAAATATTAATTTTAGAAGTTCCGGTGTTAAAAAGTTGCAATTCAGGAGGTTTCGGAGCTTAAAAATGGATTTCAGCAAGTGCAGGGGGTTATTTTGCAAATCTGGCAAAGAATGGGACACGTGGCAGATGCTGGGCGCGCCACATCAGCCCTAATACTCTTCTGACCCGCGTGGAGGAGCCGGACCCAGCCTTGACCCGCGCCACACCAGATACACACACATATGACCCGCGCGTGGATCCGGATGCCGACCCGCCTACCCAGCCGTGACCCGCGTGACTTCTGCTCCGTTGACCAGCCATTTGCGGGCGTTGACCCGCGTTGACTGCCCCCTTGTGGGCCTTTGACCACGCAACTGGATCACTTTTAAGCCCATGAAACTTAATTTTCGGCCCAGGTCGTGATTTTTGTGATTAAATGCAGCTATTAAACGATTTCTAAACCCTAATTCGCAAACTAATCACCCAAGAACGGCTGGAAACGTTAGAGAAACATACTTTTGAAGATTTTGAAGCTTGGGGATCGATTCGGACGCTCGGGGGAGGCTCAGATCGCGTATACAAGTGCTCGGATTGCGTTTTCGGGTTTGTTTATGCATCGGAGTTTTTCGTTTCAGTTTGTTCTTGAATTTTCTTTCATGTTTGGATCTGATTTAATGTTTACGAATGTTTGGATGATGATTCTAGGCTAAATCTTTAATTCTACCTAGATTACGGATGATTATTGGATGATTTTTCAGTTTTTCGGGTTTATTTAATTGAATGAATTATTGCTTTTGATTTGAATCTGATTGTGGATGATTGTGAATGTTATTAAACTATTGTGAATGATCTAATTATATGTTTAAACTATTTTGTGAAAAAAGGTTTGATTCGGTTTCGATAAAAACTTGATTTTTACATGATTTTAGGCTAAAAACTCGTTTTTAATCCTAAATGTGATTTGACTAATCCTAGTAAATCATAAGAATTTTCATATAATCAGATTGTAATCAGTGGGATAACCATCTTTAAAGAATAATCAAGTAATAAAGGTGTTGGGATATCGTGGTTTAACCGGGTTTTCGGGTAATTTGCATGATCATTGGATTGTTCGTTGATTGTTTATGCCATGTATTTCAAGTTCATACTTAATCTAGATTAGATTGATTGTGGTTGTTGAGATTGACCTAATTATTCAACCATAGAAATCTTAAGTGTTGTCCGTTTGGAGAGACCGACTCGGTAATCCATCGTTACGTTCCGGTAAGCTTTACACGACTAGTAGGATCTTTTTAAGTGTTGGATTGTCTGAACAGGAGGTCTAGCATTCCTTAAGTTTCTGAATTGGTTGTATCTTTAGATCCGGTGTCATTCAATTAAGCATTCCAGTTAACTGTCAGATTCCTTTAAGATTCCTAGTCTAGGTAGAATCTCTTTCGTATTCGGTTTTCTAGTTTTTCTTTGGTGTTGAGTTAATTTATTTTGTTTTCTTTAATTATTTATTGTTTAAAATCGTTTTCTTAAAACAAATTTCGTTTTCTAAATTTAGTAAGTTTTTACTTCGTTAGGTTTTTATTTAGGGTTAATTCTTAGATTCCGTGTCCTTAGGTTCGATATCCGGACTTTCCTTAGCTATACTTCATACGTCAGGTACACTTGCCTGTAGTTTGTAGTTCGGTTTAGGTTATTTCGATTTATTACTCGATAGTGTTGAACTAGGATTTCTATATACATAAACCGACACATCAAGTTTTTGGCGCCGTTGCCGGGGACACGGTAATCCTTAGATTTACCTTAGCTTTAGACTTAGCTTTTCTTTTTAGTTTCGTAGTTTCGTTGTAAGTTTCTAGTCGTAGGTACTTTCCAGATTTAGTAATTTTCTATTTTTAGGAACTTTCCATTCTTAGTAAGTGTCTGTTTTCAGTTATTTGACGTCTTTTCAGGACTTGCCATTTTTAGCAGCTGCTATTTTTGGCAGGTTTCTATTTCTAGTAAGTTTCGTCTTTAGGTTAGTAATTTAGTAGATAGTTGGTATTAATTAGGTTAACTTTAGTAAGTAATCATATTTCTTTTCTTTTTCTTTTCTTATTTTGTTACAGTGCATGCACCGCATTAGACGGCCGGAGTCACCTGAGTACATTGCCTTTGCTGAGCCAGAGAGAGAGTTTCACTCGAGGTTACGATCTCACCTTCTTTTACACTGCACACACCACACTGTTATAGGAGAGATGGCTGCACCTGCTAGGAGGACCGTTGCTGATTTTGCCAAGCCGACTGCTGCTGGCAATCGTTCTTCCATCACTCGACCAGTTGTCGCCGAGGACAACTGGTACATCCCGACTCAAATCATCAATCTGATCATTCACTCATCTAAATTTCATGGACTGCCCGAGGAGGACCCCAATGCTCATCTGGGTCAGTTCCTTCGTATGTGTGACACCTTTAAGATCAAAGGTGTTTCTGATGATGCAGTCTTTCTGCGTCTCTTTCCATTTTCTCTTGAGGACAAAGCCATCACTTGGCTTGAGTCCCTTCCATCTGGATCGATCACTACTTGGGATGAGATGCAGGAACTGTTTCTGACCAAGTATTTCCCACCTGCCAAAACTGCACGACTTAGGAGTTTGATTCATTCATTTCAGCAGGAGGATGGAGAGAGTTTCTTTGCTACTTGGGAGAGGTTTAAGGAGATGTTGAATAGGTGTCCACATCATGGGCTTGAGGATTGGGCATTGGTTGAGAAGTTTTATAATGGAGTTACTTTTGCTACAAGGCATACACTTGATTCCACTGCTGGGGGTAACTTGCTTACCAATATGACCCCTGATGAATGCCTGAAGTTGTTTGAGAACATGGCTATGAGTAGCTATCAATATCCCACCAGGGGAAAATCCACTGCCACCCAGAAAACAGGAGTCTTGCATGTTGATTCGAACACTGCTTTAACAGCCCAAGTTGAAGCATTGACCAAACTAGTCAAGGACATGCAAGTGAAGAACAATGCAAGGTGCGAAGTGTGTAGAGGAGGACATGAGACCATTCAGTGTCCTCAGATGACTGATGGATCTCAAGAGCAGGTTGACTACGTGGGAAATCCTAACCGAGGACCTGGGAATGCCTTTGGCAATTCCTATAACTCGGGAGGGAGGAACCAACCAGGTTTCACCTGGAAGAGTGGCAACCCACCTGGGTTTAACTCTAGACCTCCGATGCAGAATCTGTTTAGAGAACCAGGTCAGAGTAGTGGTGGATATGGGGAGAAGAAGTCCACTTTGGAGGAGATGATGCAACAACAGGCCCAGCTGTTGACTCAATTCATTACTGAGAGCAAGGCTCAACACAAGGAGCATGATACTATGATTAAAAGTCAAGGGGCAGCGTTGCAGAATCTTGAGAGGCAAGTTAGTCAGATTGCTAGTCAGCTGGGTGAGAGACAGTCAGGTTCTCTACCTAGCAAGACAGAAGAGAACCCGAGGGGGTATGCTAAGGCAATCACCACGAGGAGTGGAATGAGTACTGGAACTGAGAAACCGGTTGCTGGACCGGCTGAGGATGAGGAAGTGATGGACGAGGAGATAGAGATGGAGGCTCCAGGAGAGGTGCAACCCACTAGGCTAGTCCCAGCAAGTACAGCACAACCTGAGAAGACTCCCGAGAAGAAGAAGGATCCGGAGATTGACCTTTCCAAGATACCATACCCTGCGAGAGTCCTTCAACAGAAATATGAGGAGTATGGGAGATTTCTTGAGTTGTTCAAGCAGCTTAAGGTAAATATCTCATTTGTTGAGGCACTTCAGCATATGCCTAAGTATGCGAAGTTTCTGAAGGATTTGTTGACAAACAAGAGGAAGATGGAGGAGTTGTCAACTGTTACACTGAGTGAGAAATGTTCTGCAGTTGTTCAGAACAAGCTGCCACAGAAGAAGACTGATCCGGGTAGTTTCACTATCCCGTGCACATTAGGCAGCTCATCTGTTAGCTATGCTTTAGCGGACCTTGGGGCGAGCATAAATCTAATGCCTTATTCGATTTTTGCTAAATTAGACTTAGGCGAGCCTGAGCCCACCCGCATGAGCATCCAGCTGGCTGACAGATCAGTTAAGTATCCCAGGGGCATTGTGGAGAATTTGCTAGTTAAGATAGATAAGTTTGTGTTCCCTGTGGATTTTGTGATTCTAGACATGGAGGAGGATGAGAAAGTTCCACTGATCTTAGGCCGTCCATTCTTAGCTACCGCTAAGGCATTGATTGATGTCTGTGATGGTAAGCTTACTCTTCGAGTTGCAGACGAGACAGTGACTTTCGAGATCCGTAGATCCTTGCAGCATACAGAGAGCCAGGATGATACCTTGTACTTCATTGACACGGTTATGTCACACATGGATCGTTGCTTGAGTGAGATTAGGATAGGTGATCCTGAGAGTGTTGAGGATAGTGAGATAGGGATGTCTGTTCATTCCAGTGAGCAACATCCAGATGTTTTGATTGATGATATCCCAGTCTCTCAAGAGGTGTGTGAGGTTTTAGATAGAGCAGAGCCAGCGGATAAGCCGTCTGTCGAGGCACCCCCGTCCTTAGAGCTTAAAGAACTGCCATCTCACCTTGAGTGTGCATTTCTGGACGAGGATTCCCGATTACCCGTCATTATTGCTGCTGAATTGACGGAGGAGGAGAAGAAGAGACTGATTGATGTGTTGAAGGCACATAAACAGGCGATTGCGTGGAAGCTGATGGACATTAAGGGTATTAACCCTTCTTTCTGCACGCATAGGATTCTTATGGAGGATGAATTTAAGCCTGTTGTGCAGAGCCAGAGGAGACTGAACCCGAACATGCAGGAGGTTGTTAAGAAAGAGGTGCTTAAGTTGTTAGATGCTGGTCTGATTTACCCGATCTCAGACTCTGCATGGGTCAGTCCGGTTCAGGTCGTCCCCAAGAAAGGGGGGATGACAGTGGTGACTAATGAGAAGAATGAGTTGATTCCGACACGGACAGTCACAGGTTGGAGAGTCTGCATTGACTACAGGAAGTTGAATGATGCCACGAGGAAAGATCACTTTCCTCTGCCCTTTATCGATCAGATGTTGGAGCGTCTGTCAGGACAACAGTTCTACTGTTTCCTTGATGGATTTTCTGGTTATTTTCAGATCCCCATTTCTGCAGAGGATCAAGAAAAGACCACGTTTACATGCCCTTATGGCACTTTTGCGTATCGCCGCATGCCATTTGGTTTGTGTAACGCTCCAGCCACTTTTCAGCGATGTATGGTGGCGATATTCCATGATATGATCGAGGACTCCATGGAGGTGTTCATGGACGACTTTTCTGTGTTTGGGAGTTCCTTTGATCACTGCCTGAGGAACTTGGATAGGATGCTGGCACGTTGTGTTGAGACGAATTTGATGCTGAACTGGGAGAAATGCCATTTTATGGTAAAAGAGGGGATAGTGCTAGGGCATAAGATTTCACGTGCGGGGATAGAGGTTGATAAGGCTAAGATAGAGACCATAAGCAAACTTCCACCACCCACTAACGTGAAATCCATTAGAAGCTTTTTAGGCCACGCCGGCTTCTACCGGCGGTTCATTAAAGATTTTTCCAAAATTTCTAGGCCTATGACTCAGCTTCTGGAGAAGGATGCCCCATTTGTGTTTTCTGAGGAGTGTTTGAGGGCATTTGAGCTACTGAAGGAGAAGTTAGTGGATGCCCCGATTTTGATTGCCCCCGATTGGAGCTCACCCTTCGAGCTTATGTGTGACGCGAGCGACTTCGCGGTTGGGGCGGTTTTAGGGCAGCGACGAGACAAGCACTTCCATCCCATCTACTATGCGAGTAAGACCTTGAACGACGCACAGGAGCATTACACGACTACTGAGAAAGAGCTCCTTGCGGTGGTCTTCGCATTCGACAAATTCAGATCCTACCTCGTGCTTTCCAAGACGATTGTGCACACCGATCACGCGGCATTGAGGTACTTGTTCAATAAGAAAGATGCGAAACCGCGTTTGATTCGATGGATTCTGTTGCTTCAGGAGTTTGATATTGAGATACGGGACAAGAAGGGTGCAGAAAATGTGGCCGCTGATCATTTGTCGAGACTTGAGAATCCCGAGCGAGAGGAGTTGCGAGATACGGCCATTGGGAATACCTTTCCCCATGAGTTTTTGATGGTAGTAAAGGCCGAGCAGCAGGGGTTGCCATGGTTTGCTGACTTTGCGAACTATCTGGCTGATGGTGTGTTACTGAAGGGGATGACTCACCAGCAAAAGAAGAAGTTCTTTGCTGACGTGAAGCACTACTTGTGGGATGACCCATACTTGTTTAGAGTTGGAGCGGATCAGGTGATTCGACGTTGTGTGCATGGAGCTGAGGCAGCTGACATACTGAGGCATTGCCACGAGGGACCGACCGGAGGACATCATGGAGCGACACTGACGGCGAAGAAGGTTTTCGACTCTGGTTTCTTTTGGCCGACGATATATAAGGATGCACATGTGTTTGTGAAGAGTTGTGACAGTTGCCAAAGAGTTGGCAACATCTCATCCCGTAATGAGATGCCCCAGACTTCCATTCAGGTTTGTGAGATTTTTGACTTATGGGGTATTGATTTCATGGGACCGTTCCCGATGTCTCGAGGGAACCGTTATATCCTGGTTGCTGTTGACTATGTATCTAAGTGGGTAGAGGCCCAACCTTGCCCCACGAATGATGCCCGGGTTGTAGTGAGATTTCTGAAGAAGTTGTTTGCACGCTTTGGTACTCCCAAAGCCTTGATTAGTGATAGAGGCACCCACTTCTGCAATAAGCAGATGGAGAAAGCCTTGCAGCGATACGGTGTGACCCATCGTTTAGCTACGGCTTATCATCCACAGACGAGTGGGCAGGTTGAAGTTAGTAATCGGGGTATAAAGCGTATTTTGGAGAAGACTGTGAGTTGGAATAGGCTAGACTGGGCAGATAAGTTAGATGACGCACTGTGGGCTTTTCGCACTGCTTATAAGACACCGACCGGTTCTACACCGTTTCGGATGATATATGGGAAAGCCTGTCATCTACCAGTTGAGATGGAGCATCGAGCATACTGGGCACTGAAGACGATGAACCTAGACATGACGACTGCGAAGGATTTGAGGTTTCATCAGTTACACGAGTTGGAAGAGTTGCGCGATCATGCATACGAGCATTCTCACGACTACAAGGCACGCACGAAGGCGTTGCATGATAGGAAGTTGAGGGGTGACAAAGACTTTAAGTGTGGGGATGCGGTGTTGTTATACAACTCGCGACTGAGATTGTTCCCGGGTAAGTTGAAATCCCGATGGTCTGGACCGTATAAGGTGAAGGAGGTTTTCCCGTATGGCACAGTTGAGATTGAAGATAAGGATGGGGCGGCGTTTAAGGTAAACGGGCATCGGCTGAAGCATTACATGAGTGGCCCGTTTGAGAAGAAAGTGGTTGAGGACGTCTACCTCGACCCACCGACTGAGTGATTGTGGGTCCGAGTCTGGCTGAAGACTCGTTAATAAACCAAGCGCTTTTGGGAGGCAACCCACATTTTGTATACTTTCGTTCTTGTTTTGGTTTATTATTTTGCATTTTTAGTTCATTTTATGTTTTGTTTGTGTGCTAACCTGATTGTCGAGCCATGCAGTCACGCATGAGCATTTGTTACAGGATCCCAGGTACTTTCATGGTTGTTTCATTTCACTTGGATCTCAGCAGGTCACTATGGAGCTTACGCGTTTGCATGGATTGCTTGTCAGGGAAGTATCTCATTTTTCTTTCTTTTTACTGTCGTTTATTATTTTGTTTCTATTTTATTTTAGTTTTTCCCTGTTTTTTAGACACATTAGGGACAATGTGTGTTTCAAGTGTGGGGATGGGGAAATTCCTTTCTTTTTATTTCTTTAGTTTGAGTCTAGTTAGCTTGAGCTTTTGTAAGTCCTGGTTACCCTTTTGCTTATGCTTAACAAGTCTAGTTCATTGTAATTCGTTAACAAAAGGCAGGTCGGCATGGGTTATTGAGTTTGTTATACAATTAGTCTTTAAGTTGCGTGATAAAGTTTTCCCAATTGGACTTGTTTTCAAAACTTATGGGTTGGGATTCTTAAGATAGTGAAACTTGTTTGATAGTTGAAAACTATTTATGTTCATATCGTTAACCCAAGTACACACGTTTCCTGTGAGATTTTGAGCCTTAACAGTCTATATTTATTCACTGATTCGTTTGTGTGTGATTTGACCTACCTGTCGCTTTGCTTTAGAACTTGTGCTTGTATACAAATTGAGACTTTGATTGAGATCTGACACAGAGATGACTAAGGCATTAGGTTCACCCATTTCTTAGCCTTTCCTATTTCTTTTGTTTGAAACCCTTAAATACACCAATTAGACACCCTGTTGAGCCTAAACCCTTTCATTTGATCACCCAGTTTAATTTCAAGACATCCGGTTAGTTAGACAGTTACGTGTTTATGTTGATTAATTCTAGAAGAAAAAAAAAACAAACAAAAGAAAAAAAAAAAAAAAAAAAAAAAAGGAAGAAAAATGTGTGAATAAAAGGTCGAAAAGACCAAGTGTTGGTAGTTTGTTTCATTCAAATGCTTGTTTGTGAATAAAGTCAACTACCGGATTTTTCTTTTGTGTTTTAGCCACTTTAAAACCCTACATGACCTACCCTTAGCCTAAGCCCACCTTTTTAAAGTCCTTTTGATCTGTTTTAAATCTTGATATTATGTGGAGGTTTGATTATAGCACAAGCTTATGTTAGCATTGTTCCAGTGTTAGGTTATGAGAGTTCACTTAATAAACATGCATATATTTAACCGAGTGTTGAGTGAAAATTGTGAGGGTGTGAACGTAATTGGTTGAATTCTTGAAAAACAAGTGAATCTTGATTGGGAAATCCCATTTTTGCGAAAAATTGCTTCATTCACGTCCGGTTGGGTTGTAAATCTATTGACCGTTGTAAGTCTTGTGATTAATTGTGTAGTTAATCAGTATAGATAGTACACTTAGTTCCATACAAGTAATGCCTCCAAATTTTTAAAGCAAAAACCACTGCTCCTAACTCCAAGTCATGAGTAGTGTAATTCTTTTCATGTGTTCGTAGTTGTCTGGAAGCATAAGCGATCACTTTATCACGTTGCATCAACACACATCCCAAACCCTGTCCAGATGCGTCACAATACACCGCAAAGTCTTCCGTCCCTTCCGGTAAGAACAGAATCGGTGCGCTGCAAAGCTTCTGTTTCAATAACTGGAACGCAGTTTCCTGTTTATCCGTCCAGTTATACTTTGTTCCCTTGTGCGTAAGAGCTTTAAGTGGTTGAGCGATCTTTGAGAAACCCTCAATGAATCGTCGGTAATAACCCGCCAAACCAAGGAATTGTCGTACCTCGGTAGGGGTCTTTGGTGCTTCCCAATTCTTAATCGCCTCAATCTTCGCTGGATCAACATGTATACCCTTTTCATTAACTATATGACCCAGAAATTGTACTTCTCGAATCCAGAAATCACATTTCGAGAACTTAGCGTACAATTGTTCTTGTTTCAATAGCTCTAGCAGTAATCGAAGATGTTCAGCGTGTTCCTCCTCAGATTTTGAATAGATGAGAATGTCATCGATGAAAACTATGACAAACTTATCAAGATAAGGTTTACAAACACGATTCATGAGATCCATGAATACAGCTGGAGCGTTTGTCAACCCAAATGGCATGACCAAGAACTCATAATGGCCATATCGTGTCCTGAATGCTGTCTTCGGAATATCCTCCTCCTGAACTCTTAGTTGATGATAACCCTACCTGAGATCAATCTTCGAGTAGTAACTCGAACCTTGCAACTGATCGAACAGATCGTCAATCCTGGGTAACGGATACCGGTTCTTGATAGTAACCTTGTTCAATTCCCGGTAATCGATACACATACGAAAAGTCCCGTCCTTCTTCTTTACAAACAATACTGGAGCTCCCCATGGTGAAAAACTAGGTCGTATGAAACCCTTATCCAACAACTCTTGCAATTGTGTGGATAACTCTTGCATCTCTGACGGTACAAGTCGATAAGGCGCCCTAGCTATCGGTGCTGCATCTGGTGTAAGATCGATTCGGAATTCCACCTGTCGGATAGGCGGTAATCCCGGCAAGTCTTCTGGAAATACCTCCGGATATTCACAAACTACGGGTATATCTTCTATCTTCTTCTCGGCTACTGGCTTTTCAGTTATAAGTGCTATAACTGCCGTATGACCCTTACGTAGACACTTGTGTGCTTTCATACAAGATATGAGACGCAGTGGCGTACTGATCTTTTCACCTTGTACATACAGTGTCTCTCCATTTGTAAGAGGTATACGAACAATCTTTTCATGGCATACTATTTCAGCCTGGTGTTTGGACAACCAGTCCATGCCAATCACTACATCAAAACTGCCTAAGGCAATAGGCATCAGATCAATCTCTAACGTTTGACCCATCAAATCAAGGATACATCCCTTAAAAATGTTTTCCACTACAATCAACTTACCATCAGCTAATTCCACAGTGTAGAGACTATCTAAGGCAGTGGGACTAACATTTAGCAACTTAACAAGTGAACTAGATACAAAACTCCGGTCGGCACCAGTGTCAAATAACATAGAGGCATAGTGATTATTTAAGAGGAACGTACCCGTGACAATGTTGGGATCCTCCCGCGCTTGACGTCCTCCAATCACAAACGCCCTGCCTCTAGCACCGTTGTTGTTGTTGTTATTGTTGTTGTTGTTGGTGGTGCCATTGCCATTACCGTTGCCATTTCCATTACCATTGCCATTATTGTCCCCGCCTTTCTTGAGTTGTGGGCAATCTTTCTTAAAATGCCCCATCTTGCCGCACTCGAAACAACCCTTCTGTGCGTTGTTCTGATTGTTATTCTGGTTATTATGGTTGTTCTGCAGCTCCCCGCGACAATCCTTAGCCGCATGCCCAATCTTGCCACACCTCTGGCACTTAGCTCTCTCACATTGGTTACCCGCATGATGATACCCACATCTGTTGCACTTGGGGTGCTTACCAATATAGCCCCCCGATGATGATGATTGCTGACCACTGCTGGAATTATGATAGGACTTGTTTGAGTCCTGCTTCCTGTTTTGCTGATTTGATTGTTGACTGTTACCCCTGTAGTTGTTACCTTCCCATTTTCTCTTATGATCTCCTACCTTAGTAGCAGATGTTCGTTTAGGCAGGGTTCCCTGTAACACTGTCTGATCAGTAAGCCGATGTGCTAGACGAACAGCTTGTTGGATGGTGGTGGGGTTTGCTGAAGTAACCAACCCTTGAATCTGAGGCACTAGTCCTCCAATGTACCTCTCAATCCACTTGCTAACTGGAGTAGCCATATGTGGTAGCAGTCTGGCCAGTTCATGCGACCTGGTCGTGTACTCTTCAATATTTGACCCCTCCATCTTGAGGTGCCAATATTCCTCCTCCAACTTCTGCATTTCACTGCGAGGACAATACTCCTCTTGCAGTAAAGTTTTGAAGTTGTTCCATGTCAACGCATTAGCTTCTCCCAACCCCAGAGTCTGAACATTGGAGTTCCACCAAGTCAGTGCTGGACCCTCTAATGTTCCAGTAGCAAATTTCACCTTGCTTTCATCAGGGCAGTTGCACATTTCAAACACCGACTCAGCCTTTTCAATCCACCGAAGGAGTCCAATGGCCCCCTCCGACCCTTTGAAATTGTGAGGTTTGCAGTCCAAGAACATCTTGAACGTGCAGACTTGTGGGTTAACCAACCCCCCAGCTGGACCATGTGGTCTTGTGTTATGTGTCTGAGCATACTGTGCAATAACCTCTGCGACTCTGCTATTAATTAGCTCGTTGAGCTCAGCGACTGTCATGTGAACGTTTCCCTCAGCCATTTGTTTCCTATTTACAAGAAATGTTAGCGCGTATTCAAAATCAAATTTGACATGTGTAAATAAAACAACAAACACAACAGGTAATATAAATCAACACAATTGTTGGAAATAAATAATAACTCTTCAATAGATAGAAACTTTCTTTGAGTACAATACTTTTGAAATGAAACATACTTTTCAAACTACTAATGTAGGAACACAACCCGTTCCTAATAAGTTTAAACAAAACAAGAAAGAAAAGAAAGAAAATCAATCGTCCTCAACAGTGGATTCAGGATTGGACTCAACAACTGGTGCTGGTTCCTCCTCCTCATCCTCATCCTGTTCCTCATTATCAGAGGCCACTAAATCCTCCAAAGCTTCAACTCTGCCCGCCAAGATCTCCTCTCGGTTCTCTGACTCTTCTAGACGACCAATCAAATTGATCATCTCATCCCGCATATCATGAACCAAATGGGCAAGATTATCCTGCCTCTCAATAGCATCCCATAATTCCTGAGATCTCTGTGCTATCCTATCTTCTGCTACCTCCAGATCCTCGCGCAGTTTGGCGATCTCCTCGGCATCCGTCCTTTGCCTCTTAGGCTCAGGAGCATCTAGTACTGGTGGTAAATGTGTAGAAGGTCCCTCAGCAGGGATCTGCTGAATGCCCTCCTCTGACTCCTCCTCTGACTCCTCATCCGGATCCTCGTCCGGATCCTCGTCTGGATCCTCGTCTGGATCCTCGTCTGGATCCTCCTCCGGGTCCTCGTCCGGATCCTCCTCCGGATCTGAGTCATCCTGCTCATATGGTGGAGGTGATGGAATAGGTGGTGGTGGTGATGACGGTGGTGCCGGAACTATCGGCTCCTCGTCCTCGGAATCATCAATAATAATATAAGGTACCGATGATGATGCCATGCCTGTTACATAATACCATATGTAAGTACAGTGCCATGGAATACGTATAAGCAGATGTGTCTAATGTCTAACAGTCATAGTCTAAGTCTACAAATGCAAACCTAGTTCGCTATAACCAATGGCTCTGATACCAATCTGTCACACCCCCAATTTTCAACTAACGGAATCATACCGTTTGGGAACGTGACAAACCAGGATCTCAGATCATTAGACATAGCGAAGACCTCTATATGAATTTCAAAACATACTTTGGTCTTTTAAACATAACATCAGAGTTTACAAAAGTTGCGGAAGCGTTTAAAAACCATAAACAGTTGTAAAGTAACATTACAAAACAAAATATTCAAATATTCAAAATGTTTATAATGCATGAGACTCTATCTCCTAGTCCATGCCATCTTTAACGCGCGCCTTAGCGTCCTGAGAAAACATGCAAATCAAGTCAACACAAAGGTTGGTGCATAACACAGGTTTTAAGCATTCATAATGTTCAAAACAGCAGTTTGAATAACAAGATTGTAGATAACATAATCACACATGCACAGTCATGATAGCTAGTCATATAAACTATTTACATAAGTGGTCGACACCGAAGCTGACTGATTGCCATGCTATAGCATGTTTTCGCCTTGCCACTATTGTCTATCACAACAACAGTAAAATTGTGTTTGGTCAGTCAAACACCTGCGTAGATCCCATCTACCAGGTGAGGTTTGTCAAACCTAATAGATCTATTTCCAACTACCACGCTTTGCATTACAGCAAACTAAACGGTTCGAGGTGTGTAAGGACTTTCAAGTTGATATGTTGTCACATAATGTAAACAGCTAACTCATGCAAGTGATATGTATCTAAAAATAGTTTGTTGCACATGTTTTCTCCCCCAAAACAGTTAAAATAAGAAAGGGGCCGTGTACGCACCTTTGAGTATAGCAGAATGATCACACACTAAAAGCTCGTGTAAGAAATCCTTCTACGAAGAATCTGTGTTTAAACAATAACCTAGTGTTATTCAGAATGTCGTTTTGTGCTTGAAATCACATACGTGTCAACACACGTATGTTAGAGTGTTAATATTGTGCATACGAAAGTACGTGTGCTTTCGAAATCGTTTAAATAAAATCCTATACGATTTTACTTAATTATACGTAATTATACGCGATTTCGTTTTCGGATTAAAATATAAATTTTACTGTTCTAATACGTTCGTATTCCCGTTACGGTTCCAACGCAACTCGAACGGATTAAAACGGAGTTCGTATGTGGAATATATTTCAAAAATACCAAAAATGACCTTAAAATCTAAAAATGGTTAGGGCCGGGTTTCGAACCTGTGACCTCTACCCACATCTCCCACGCCCATACCATCTCCTCTGTTCCAGTTTTTGTTAACCTATTTGATTCTAAATTCTTATAAGCCCATTCGACTTAGTGATCTTATAACCATCCATAGCCGAAGCCATTAGAGGTCTAATTGGACCTCGATTCAACACTGATCGAATTCCCAACATTAGGGGTTTTGTTCCTGGTGTCGAATAGAATCTATAGATGGTCTTAATTTGAAACATCATCTATCAATTACCCGATTACTCGCACATTAACAGTTTCGAACTCAAGTTCTCAAACCTAAACCCAAAGTCATTCAATTCGTTTTTATTTTTAGAAATTAATACAGGCTATTCGTTAAACAAAAGATTCCTAACTTTTCTGTGTCACCTAATTCGACTTACCAACTCGTTTAGATCGAAAATCCCAAAACCTTTTTAGCCAAGAACCCTAGAAACTTGAAATTCATCAATTCGATGTTATTACACGAAATACAGTTAGGGATAAGCTTAATCGGCCCATTATGAAGCTTTCTATAACATTCAATTCGATTATAGAACTCATTTGTATAAAAATCCCCAAATCGTCTTCCCATTATGAACCCTAGAATCGAAAACCACCAATTCGAACTGTTTTGATGAAATTAACCTATCATTAACCTTAATCGACCACTTATGAAGCTTTCTATATCATTTAATTCGATTATTAATCTCTTTAAGATCAAGACCCCCAAAACCGTTTTGATATGAACCCTAATTACTAGAACTTCATCCAAACGATGTTAACAGTTGCAATTGATTTAGTAGAACTCTTAATCGATCATGTTATAAGGTGTAGGATTGATTACTTACCGGATTAGTTGTCGAATTGATGAAGATCCCCTTCTAGCCCTAGTTTCGGCCCCCTTGAAGATCGATTCTTCTGTCTGGAACTACTGAGATCAAATTGGTGTATGAGGAAGACTCTAAAGATGCCGATTGAGTGTTCTGGAGTTCCAATTTTGTGAATTAGGGTCGGGTTGTGCGAGTTCTATAACTCCCTAATGACGGTTTCGACTTTTGATTGCCATCAAGTGTAAATTCGACTAATCAATAGATTAGTAACAGTTGATACTCATTAGTAATCATCAATATGATGATTAAGAGCCATTAATTCCCGGTTACAACACTCCCCATTACGAATTTTGAATTTACCCCAATTCCATAAACGAATTTTGACTTTTAAAAGTCAAAATCAACCATTATCTTAACTTGTGGGCTAATTCTTGAAATTAAACACTTAAAATCTGATTTTTGCTTAATCTTAACTCCTATATATTATTCTAGATCAAAAACTTATCATCTCGATTAACAAAGTTAAATCTAAAATCCCTAATTGTTACAAATTGATTTACTTAGAATATTGTTGGGCTAATTTAACCAATTTGGGCTTATCAAATACAATTGGGCCTCATTTGAACTCATTGGGCCTATCTTACCTTACTGGGCCTTCCTAAATCTCATTGGGCCTCCCTGGGCCTTATTGGGCCTACTTTGTTTTCATTGAGTCTCACTTGACTTTATTGGGCCTTACTGGACCTCTCTTGGCTTATTGGGCCTACTGTGACTCTATTGGGCCTACATAGACTTCATTAGGTCTAATTGATCTTGTTGGGCCTGTGATCTCACTGTTTTTCAGTTAACAAAGTTAATCCGAAAAGTCGGATTGTCACATCCGGGGTAACCATGTCATCGGCTTTTTGAAAATTTTCTTCATTTTCTTGAAAATTTTCGTCCGGAAAAAATCTCTGCAATTAAATGTAAATTAAAAAAAAATACAAACTCTTGTTAATTAAATTAATAAATTTATCATGTATGAAAGTTTTGGTCCATACATTGAGTCGTAGATCAGTCCGTTCCTGAAATTTTAATATGCTATCAAAATAACCCTGTTGATTTTGCAGATTGGTCATCAATGATTCCAACTTTTTCAAAAGCTCATCATAATGAGTCTTCTTTATTGTAACAGTCTCTTCACATCTGACTGTTTTGTACTCGTGTCTACATGTGGAACATTCATTGCAGGATTGGTATCTACGAAAAGATCATTAAAAAATGCATTATCTACGTCCACATTATGTTGTGGACGGTAGTAATTGTCACCCGGTTGTGTTTGAAAATTCATAGAAGACGTCTTTTGCAGAAATTGGTCATTGATGTATTTGAAACTCTTTTTTAACCACTCTTGTTGAGTCTCGACATTAGTTGGAAATAAATTACGAGGATTAAACGCCATCTAAAAATTTTAAAAAACGTCACAAAGTTAGTAATTCATAAAAAGGTCATTTGTCGACAAGTAACATATGATAAACAGAGTAGTAACCTCAGAGAATTTCCCAAATATTATTTGAACAGATGTCCAATGGCTTCTGCGAAGTTTCTCCCACCCGATTGCCCGAGGAATGCTTTCGTTGTATGTGCAAATGGTTTTCATATATGGAAAACACTCGTAAATCCATATCTGAAAAAATATTTAATGAGACATTACATAACATGATAATAAGTTTAATTATACGAAAGACAAAAATAAATAAACAATTTTACCTTGAAAACCCAAACAAATCCTGTCATAGAATAATATAATTTTTTGTTTGGATGCAGTTTCTTTTTCGTCAGTACGTTCAAAAGGCTGGGGTAGGTGCGGGACCACAAATAAGATCCCCAGTTATACTCATTCCAGAACTGCAGATTGTCGACAAGTAACATATGATCTTGTTCAACGAGTTTGGTAGTCTCCACACCCATAAAGAAAGAATAAAGCAACAAAAGCAAACTGTAACATCACTATACTTCCGGTCGTCCGTACATCCGTACGATTGTACTGTTACGACCTGAGATTTAATATTATTAATGATAATGAATTATTGAATGCATTATTTGATGATTATCACTGTTATTGGTATACATATTGACAACATATTATACGCGTAAACCACGGGAAGTTTAGTTGTACCTCAACTAAACAGAACCAGAGAGTTTAGCGCAGATAAATTCACAGATATGATTATTGTTTTGAAATTGAAAGGAGTTTGAGTTAGTGGGTTTGGTTTGGGATTATAATATTAAAATTTATAAAATAATGGGAATTAATAAACACGCGATGGTGAGGTTACGAACATAATTTTAAACACGAATATTAATTCAGAAATATTAATTTAATAATGTATTCGCGTGGGTGACGATTCACACGAATATAATTATTAAAAGTAATATTTCGAAACGATATTCCATAAATCGGAAATCGAATCGAAATACGGTACGAGCGTTGGATTCGCAAAGGTGACGATCTTTACGAATACGTACGCAAGTAACGCGTTTCGACGAGATAAGAAAATAATATCAAACGATATTAAATTAATAAATAAAAACTTAAAACGTTTATTAGGAATCACAACATAAAACGAATTCGAATAGATTAATTATTTAAATAATTGATTTAACTAAAATAAATGGTGATCTTTTATTTAAACGATTTTAATTGAAAAACTATTTATTTAAAACGAAATATGAATATTTAAACACTTTAATGTTTTAATTATAATTACGAGCATAACCGATTATTTAATAGTGTTATCGCGATAAAGACGAGACCAAACGCATGGGAACGGGATAGCCATAAGTGGTGGAAGACTCCACCATCTTCTTCATTCTCTCAAACTCTCTCTCTCTCTAAAAACACACACACACACCCCATATTTCTCTACCTTCTCTCTAGCTTTTTGAGCTCGTTTCTCGACGGATTCACGAGATCTCGGTGCCTACACGACCGCGTACCCAAGAGGAACAAGACCATACGAAGATACCATACGTTTGATCCACGAATCGAGGTAAATCTGAAGTGTTTTTCACGGTTTTGTTGTAAATCTCGAACCCTATAATTTGTTGATGCTTAACTTTAAGTAAACTCTTAGGATTATTGAAATAAACTTGTATTAATCATGTGGAGACCCTAGAAACACTCTCGTAACAGAAATGGTGCAAGGAAGATGATGGTCGGCAGTGGTTCGCGGCCCAGATGGACGGCCGAACCTTCTTGGTTCACGTACAGCAGGAGCCGAACCCCCCTTGGTCTCACGAACCTGTGATTGAGCGGGAAAAAGGGTTAGCCGAACCCTTGAGCACCGAACCTGCATGTGCCGAACCCTAATCACTGGCCGAACCTTGGCCACCCGAACCTTCCACTGACGAACCCAGGTGCATGCAGAACGAACCCTAGAAGGTGGCGAACCTATGGACTAAGGGTTCGTGGGACTGCATTCAGCGAACCATGATAGCCAACTCTCTTTAACGAACCTAGGGTTAGCCGAACCCTAGGACTTGGCCGAACCTTTGCTCACCACCGAACCCAATAGAGCCGAACCTTATTATGATTGGGCCGAACCTATCTCTGTGGGTAAAAAGGTTCGCTGCCCATGGGGAGACAAAATTTAAACACATATAATTAAGAGATTAAGGAGTAATGGGAGGCAAGATTATGTATGTACATATACACATATATGAGAAGCATGCATGCATGAGCAAATATGGCTATCACCTTTTTGTTTTACTTACATAAATTTGAGTAAAAGACTAAATGAACAAGGAATTATGGAGATTTAATTTAACACATGCATGAGCTAATCTAATTGTCATTTTTTTAATAAAGGAAAGCCTAGTTTATGAGATATGATATATGAACACTTATAAGACTAATCTAAGTATGTTTTCTTAAATCTAAATTGAAATTATATTAATTAGGATTTATGAAGACCATCTAATCAAAAATATATGCAAAACATTGGATATGTATGCATAGTTAAGGGTAGGATTAGGGTTATCTATGAGAATACCCATATTTCCTCATAATAAGTTATTTTTAAAAGATAATTTGACTATAGCAAGTCTAAATTACATTTTTATGACGAACATTCACATAAAGTGGAGTAAATTTATTTTACTTAGGAATTAACAAACTAAGTAACAATACATCTAGTGATGTAGAGAAAACACTTATGGTCATTTAATTAAGTTAAGACACGTATACTTATACACACGAATACCTATTAACTACAGATCGTTGAGTTGCTTTGAGTTATCTACGCGATTGCGCATATTACAAGAACACTGATTCTAAGGAATTCAGGTGAGTTCTCATAACCTCCCTTTCTTTAAACTGTTTTGTTTTAAAACTCGGAGGTGAAGCATGTATACCAAATTAAATATTATTTGATAACACAAGGATAATACCTGTTTATCAATATGATATTCATATTATAGAATTATCATTATTCATGGATTATCTCTTACATTTATATATCCGTGTAAACATTGTTATTGACTTCGGTCAATAACAAAGATTACATGTATTGTCACAAACTCCGTGAATTATCGCCTTTAACTTCGGTTAATTGCTTTGACATCATGTATTGTCACGTGGATTGTTTCCACTCCGTGAATCATCGCCTTTAACTACGGTTAATTGCTTTGACCTCATGTATAGTCACGTGGTTAGATACCACTCCATGGATCATGTTTTTAACTTATGTTAATTACATAATGTCCATGTATAGTTACAGATATTATTTGAGAATATTGATGTTGAGATTGATTGAATGGTTATGTGGTTGATTATCTATTAATGACTATGATTATCTATGATTATCTACGACTGAGTCGATATGTGATTATGTGTTTGTGTATGTGTTTGATTGTGTGTTGGAAGATGTGTTGGATTATCTCATACCGGTACTCTTGTGGATTTTCTCAGGAAGACCATAAGCTTTTATACTCATTTTCATCTAAACATTTTTATAAAACTTTTTTTTAAACATAAACTTTTATACTCATTTTATAAAATACTTTTAAGTATAAAAACTTATAATTACCCACCAACTACTTCGTAGTTGACACTTGATTTTCTTACATGTTTCAGGTGATGAAGCTAAGTAGGTTGAAGAAGATGAATTCTCACTTTTGGACATCATCACATAGGATCTTGGACTTAGCTAAAATTAACTAAAATTCTGGCGATTAGAGTTTAGTTAGTTTAGCTAATTCTTTTGTGTAATTGTTGTATTTAATTCATGATAGACATGATTTTTGTGTAATTAATTTGATGAATGTAATGTTATGTGATGATTTAATTTAGATGCCCACGAGCTTTTGAACAATCTACACATCCCTCGTGGCATCCCGACGTTTCCGCCATCGGTCGGGGTGTTACACAAACATAGACGAACGACATCTTCATCTTCATCTTCAAAAAGATCTTCTTTCTCTTCTAATAATGTTTTTAAACTATCAACGGAAAAAGGGATGACAATGTTCTCCGAAAGCACCCGGTTAATAAAAGAAAACCCGCCTTGTTTAGCTTTCGTATTGTCACCAAACATAAAACTTGTTATCAAACAAAACTCGCGGGGTCCAAACCGAAGGTTTTCTTTAACCGGACCCCAACTAAATATCTTATCCCGTCAAACTCGGGTTCTAAATTAACGTCAACCTGATGAAGCAATACGGCATGAATTAGTTGTCCGTATGGCTGCGTACTTTAGACATTAACCATTTCGCGAAGCATTGATCGTTCCAAATTTGTGTTCGTGTTTCGTTTTTCGAAATGATGGATTTCACCGTCTCAACATATTTCCAACAGATTCTAGTTTTACAGTCAGCCTAAACAACAAATTAAGTAAAAGAGTTATTATGAATAGTGTTTAAATGAAATGTGGTCCCAACGGGGCGTTAAAAAAATACTTAAAATAACTTACTTGGGACATTTTCAAGAATGGAAAGGAAATATCAGAAAAAATAAGAAATGTGGTCCCGACTCCCGAGTTGTGCTTGTTTCGGATTCGCCGACAGCGAGTATAGGCGGACGACCGATCTCACGTGGTGGTGGTGGTCCAACCTTTTCCTTTTTTGAATATGTAGGCCTAGTAAAAGAAAATTTTACTTTAAACATGAAAATGTGACGCCTCGTCTGAACAGGCGGACACCTGTGCTTAGAAGGCGGACGCCTTCTCTATGCAGTCGGACGCCTCCTCTTTCCAGGCGAACGACTCCTCTTTTCAGTCGGACGACTATTCCGAAAAGGCGGCTCCAATTCCCAACGGGCGTTTCCCATTTTTCCATAATTTTTAAATTTTAAACGTCTTCCATTCCGCCTTTTTTTAAATTACACAATTATTTTTTAAATTTTATTTATTAAATATAAAAAATTATTAACAGTTTTCGGGA
>SZYD01000653.1:0-64770 GCA_009363875.1 Mikania micrantha
CGGTTAGAATTCGTTCCTTAGAAGGAGTTTGAAATCTGCCCAAGGCATTGCCAGTGCTTCCTATCTGCCTCTTGCTCGAATCTGGGAGTTCCACCATGTCAAAGCTCGCTTGCTAAAAGACCCAGCTGCATAGCGAACTTTATGATGTTCCGGACAACTGCTTATGTCCAGGGTATTCCAATTTCTCTAGCCATTGGATCAGTCCAACAGCTCCTTCGACACCAGTAAAGCTTTGGGATTGCATCCTACAAATGACTTGTAGGAGCAGTCCGAAGTAGTGCCAATGTTTTACTAGCTTCCCCAGTAGTGTGGCCAGAGTTGTTGCCGTGGCCTTGAATCCTGTTTATCATTTCAGGAATGACATCCTTCGGTCGATTCATTAGTTGGCTGCTCAGAAGTGTTGCCAAAGCAATAGTAGCAGGAGCGAGTTATCTGATTCGTGCTCGAACCCGGGAGGTGGGTTAAGGAGGAGGAGGAGGAGGTGGCGGTAGTGGGTGAATCGGGAATCAGGTGTGTAGGGGTAGATGAGTGTGGCGCTGAGGCTTGCGGGGTCGTTTGTCTTCTAGGTGGTATTCTGATCATAACCAAAAGGATATTGTTTAGTGCAGTGATTGAATGTAGAAGACAAAATGCAACTTAAATCCTATTATTCTCTATAACCTTGAGCTCTGATACCAATCTGTCACACACCCCGAGCCGGCGGGACGGATCGAGTTCCCCGTCGGGAGGAAGGTTCCCGGGGCGCGATATCGTGAGTGATAATCGTGATGATCAGATTGTTTACATAGCATCAACATTGAGAATAACTAAAGCATAATAAAGCATTAAACTAGGATTACAAAGTTAAATTACAATATCACTGTTGGTAATTTAACTAAGTAAGCCTATCAAAAGAATCAAATGTTTCTATCTTGTATCTGTATAAGATATCAAAAGTGAATTTCATCCATAACAAAATATGTGCTTCCCCAAAAGTCTACTAGGTCCTCTAATTGGGCATCCTAGCATGCAATCCTGAGTCTTAGTTTTACTCCTGTACATTACCTGAGAAAGAAAGCATGTAAGAAGACAAAGTCAACACAATGGTTGGTGAGTCATATAGTTTAAAAGTTGAAAATAGCTTTAGCAAACCTGTTACGGTAAAACCTTAACCTCATTAACATCACATGTAATATCCAAACCGGTATGCTTATATATAGGGCATACGAAAGGGTCGAGCATACAACCCGCCCAGACGCCATCCACCACATACTAATCCGCATATGACACTGTTGTTAATGATGATTAAGCATTTTACCTACAACCCAATTCCGCCATCATCATAGCTTTTGCATACTGTTAAAGTTTACAAGTTTATAGCCTTCACGTAGGTTAGCTTTAAAGTATGAGATACAAGGATAATAGTTACATAAATCAAAGTTTAGCTTTCACCAATCTCATGCATGGGTACAAGCTTTGCTCTAGCAATGTTTAGCATTTACGTAACCCACGTCTAGATACAAGCTTTGCTCTAGCAATGTTTAGCCATTACGTATCTCATGAATTGGTTTGGGCTTAGCATCCGAATAGTTTGCGTTTACGTATCTCATATATGCAGATACAAGCCTTGCTCTAGCAATTTGGCAATTACGTATCTCATATATAGACACAAGCTGTGCACACACATAGTTTAGCATTTACATATCTCATATATGCAGATACAAATCTTGCTCTAGCAATGTTTGGCATTTACGTATCTCCTATATAGATAAAAGCATAGCATTCGCATAGTTTAGCTTTCACCTATCTCAGTGCATGGGTACAAGCTTTGCTCTAGCAATGTTTGCAATTACGTAGCCCATGAATAGATACAAGCTTAGCATTTAGCATACAATCATAGCTTTGAGCATTTACTTTCAGGTATTAGCATATAGTTTGAGCATATAGTCTGTAACATTAGCATTGTGCATATAGTTTAAGCATAGAGTTTATAGCATAAGCATCAAGCATATAGTCTGAGCATAGAGTTTATAGCATGAGCATTGAGATATATCGTCTGAGCATAGAGTTTTATAGCATAAGCATCGAGCATATAGTTTAAGCATAGAGTTTATAGCATAAGCACCAAGCATATGGTTTAAGTCTTAATCTCTAGCTTCCTGTATAAGAGTTACAAGCTTAAGCATTAGTATAAACATCATGAATAAGTGTAAAGCATTTAATAAACATTTCAATAATTGTTTAAAATGTAAACATGTTTCTCAGTCCTGAGGTAAAAACAAATATGTTTGAAAAGGGACAAATGAACTCACTTTGTGTTTGAAGTGGTTGACTAAGTAAACAAGAATGCACGCGCTCGTTGTTGTGTTGTTTGTTGTATTCACGATCCTGTATTGATTTTCAGTGGTTTGTAATTTATAAGTACGAGCGGTAGTGATTTACGTGTGTGTATGTGTTAGCCCTCAAGTTGGCTAACACTTGTGAGTCTCGGTCTTTATTCGGCTTGAATTTGCGTGTACGAGTTATCACTAGTACTTATTCAATTAGGTATGGTTAATATTCTTTGTTCTCTACCTCATGTAGTTTAAAGTTAATAAAACCTTACGATTTAATCCCACTCACCACCTTTGTAGTAAGATGGCAACTTCCCATGCATGTTCCTTTATGTTTGTTTTCAAGTGTATTTTGCTATTTTAGTGGCGTGAATCGATTAATTGTTCATGGGTCGAATACCATATCAACTAGTTGGGACTTGGGTTGGATCAATGGCTATGGCCCGATTAAGAACATATATGGGCCGAAGATATGCTATTGGGCCGAATAAGATGCATGGGTCGAATCAGTAGCCTTGGGTCGAAGGTGTGGTCCAATTCAGTGGGTCTTTGCCATATCCCATCACCCTGGGCCGAATACATCGATGTGGGCTAATGAATGGAGATGGCTGGCCGTTATTTCCAGCGAACCTTTAGGTTCGTTAGAGTAAAGGTTCGCTAATCCACCAGTAATTCTCGCCCAGGTTCGTCTATGATGGTACGGATAAGGGTTCGGTAATGGTGGTGGGTTCGGCTGAACTCCAAGGTTCGGCCAACCATAATGCGGCCCAAGGTTCGGCCATGGTTTGCTATGCAGGTGTTCACAAAGTCCGAAGGTTCGCAGCCATATATAGAAGGTTCGGCTACTAGTGAGTTGGCCTTGCAGGTTCGTGATAACACTATTGGTTCGGCTGAGGATGCATGGTTCGGGTGGTGGTCTTAGTTCGCCTCAATAGGGTTTGGTAGTTGATGGTTCGGTGGTTGATGGGGTTCGGCCGTACAGGTTCTGCTGAAGAAGTATAGGGTTCGGCCCTGATGTGTTAAGGTTCGGCCATCCCCCTTCTTGGCCCAGTTGCTCACGAACCTGTAATCAGCCACATCATCATCTTCTTCGAGTTTTGCTGTTTCTAGGATTGTTTACACGAGGGTGTTATGAAATAAGGATCCTCGAAGGTATGCAGGTCTTGAGGGTGGTTCCAGAACTGATTATCATGGCTAGGTCGAACATGGGGTGTAAAACCTTAATTTTCAGACTTTTCCTAGCTTCATACCTCAAATTGGATAGGTAAAACTCCAGATCGCTTGTACTTCCTTGTAGAGAATGATTGTAGCTACGCGTGGACACCAAGAACGTACGATTTCATCCACAAACGAGTGAGATATCGCGATTTGAAGTTGGAAATCTAGAGAGAAGGTGGAGGTTCGGGAGGATTTGTGTGGTAGAGAGAGCTGATAAAAATGAGGGAAAATGAACTCATTTAGGCTTTAAATACCCCGAGGGTATTCGGGTTCGTTTCGGTTGCTCGGTTTTCGTTCTCGTAGTGTTTCCGGCACGTTGCGCGTGCATTTTGTAAATTAAATAAAAAGAGTTTATTTGAATTATTTTAGAGGTGGTTATTCCTAGCAAATGTTTTAAATCCTCTTTTCTTGAATTTATTTACCGTAAGTAGTTAATTTAAACGTTTCGTTAACTCGCGTCCATTGTGCGTATTTTATGTAATTAATTAAAATAAGTTTAATTTTAAAATTCTAAATGATTGTGATTCCTAATAAATATTAAATGTTTAACTTTCTTTAATTATTTTCGTTCGTTTCGTCATTTGTTTTCGTTTCGTCAGAACGTGTCACCTTCGCGCGTATTCATTCGAATCGTCACCCGAACGAACACGACGTCGGTTTCACTTTCTGATTCTTGTTTTCTACTTTTCAGTCATCCTTTCAGAACGTTAAACTGCCAGCTTTATTCGTACAGATCGTCATCTATACGAATAATTCGTCGGTTTAGCATTCTGCAACAATAACCGTTATAGTTTTGTTCGGTTTAACCTCACATACGTTTATACATAATAGCATCAAATCAAGCATCTATGTGTCAATTATGTGTTGTCTGATGTGTTTCTGACTGTTAAACCATGAGGTTTAAAACATATTTCAGACCAATAGCATAATAGTTTAGTGTCAAGCATCAAGTGTCAATAGTATATAAATAGTTTCACGTAGTGTGTACCTGAGTTACTGTGCAAGTTACTGTAGAGATCAATGTTCCGGCAATGCGTCCGGCACTGATGTTACAGTCTCCCCTTGTTAGAGAAACTTCGTCCCGAAATTTAAGAATCGTTATCCGGTACGACTTCCTCTGTAAACAGTTGGGGATACTTAGACTTCATGTGATCTTCACGTTCCCAAGTAAACTCAGGTCTGCGCTTTGAGTTCCAACGAACCTTAATGATCGGGATACGGCTTCACCTCAGTTTCTTAACCTTGCGATCCATAATCTCCAAAGGTTCTTCGACAAGTGTAGGTGTTCATCCAATTCAATTTCTTCAACTGGTATGACAAGCGATTCATCAACTGAGCATTTCTTCAAGTTTGAGACGTGAAACACGTCGTGCACACCACAAAGTTCATCCGGTTAGTCTAAGTCTGTACGCCACAGGACCAATACGTTCAATGATCTCGAACGGTCCCACGTACCGTGGTGCTAATTTGCCCTTCTTTTCAAAACGGACTACACCTTTATATGGGGATACCTTTAGCATGACACGGTCTCCCACTTGGAATTCCAACGGCTTGCGCGTTTGGCGCCGTTTTTTATAGCTCTTTTGTCTGCTTCGTTGCTTGCTTAGTCTTTGTTGTATCTGAGCAATTTTGTCTGTAGTTCTTGAATAAGTTCTGGCCCGGTTATTCGGTTATCTCCCACTTCAGACCAACAGATCAGCGATCGACATTTTCGACCTAGAGAGCCTCGAACGGTGCACATCTGATGCTACTATGATTGCTGTTGTTGTAGGAGAATTCGATCAGTGGCAAATGAGAATCCCAATTCCCACCGAAGTCTAGAACACAAGTTCTCAACATGTCCTCCAGGGTCTGTATAGTACGTTCGCTCTGCCCATCCATTTGTGGATGATAAGCTGTACTCAGGTTTAAGTGTGTCCCCAGAGATTTCTGCAATGATTGCCAGAACCTTGATGTGAATCTGCTATCACGGTCTGAGATGATAGATAATGGCTCCCCATGGCGTACCACTATCTCGTTGATGTAGAGCTTTGCCAGTTTATCCATCGTGTAAGTTTCTCGCATTGGCAAAGAAATGAGCAGATTTGGTTAATCGATCAATGATAACCCAAATAGTGTCATGTCCACTGGAAGTGCAGGATAGCTTAGTAACAAAGTCCATAGCTATCTGTTCCCACTTCCAAAGTGATATTTCAGGCTGTTCTGGTAAACCTGACGGTTTCTAGTGTTTCGCCTTCACTTTGGCACACGTAAGGCATCGACCAACGTACTCGCCTATGTCTTTCTTCATACCCGGCCACCAGTAAAACGACCGTAAGTCTTGGTACATTTTATCAGCATCGGGATGTATAGAGTACTTGGTCTTGTGTGCTTCATCAAAAATAAGCTTTCTCAATTCATCCACTGCAGGAATCCATACTCGATCCTTGTAGTAGATGATTCCATGAGGCTTTGTTTCAAATTGCTTTTCTGCTCCACAATATAGTTCTTTCTTCAAGTTTCCTCCTTCAATAGCTTCTTGTTGTGCTTGAATAATGTTGTCGTGTAAGCTTGTCTGCACAGTCATCCCCATTGCTCTGATGCGCAAGGGTTTGTCCCGCTCCTTCCGACTCAAGGCATCAGCTACAACGTTTGCCTTGTCCGGATGGTATTTGATCACACAGTCGTAATCATTCAGAAGTTCAACCCAACGTCGCTGTCGCATGTTGAGTTCCTTCTAATCAAATATGTGTTGTAGACTCTTGTGATCAGTAAATATGGTACACTTGGTGCATATAAGTAATGTCTCCAAATCTTTAATGCGAAATCATTGCTCCCATGGCCTTTATGAAATTGACATCAAATATTCATCAGGAAATTGTTCATTGATATCAGGAGTAACTTCCTGATGCTCTGCAGGAATTCGGGACAGATGGTCTGCTACTACATTCTCGCATCCTTTCTAATCTCTGATCTTTAAATCAAACTCTTGTAGTAACAAGATCCAACGAATCAGTCTTGGCTTAGCATCCATCTTTTCTATCAAGCAGCGAACTGCACTATGATCAGAGTAAACAATCACTTTACTACCAAACATATGACCGGAATTTGTCTCAGTTGTTGTGTAATTCAACTGAGCATCTGAGAGGGTTTTGCTTGCATAGTAGATAACTACCGGTTTCTTATCTACTCTTTGACCCAACACAGCCCCAATTGCAAAGTCACTTGCATCACACATTATTTCAAAAGGTTTTGTCCAATCGGGTGATTGCAAGATTGGGGCTTGTACCAACTGTTCCTTTAGCGCATTAAAAGCTTTTAGACACTCTTCATTAAAATCAAACGGAACATCTTTCAAAAGTAAGTTACATAAAGGTTTTGTGATAACACTAAATCCCTTAATGAACCTATGGTAGAACCCGGCATGTACTAAAAACGAACGGACACCCTTAACATTGGTCGGGGGAGGTAATGTTGAAATGACACTAATTTTAGCTCTATCTACTTCAATCCCTGGACTTGACACCACGTGCCCCAGCACGATTCCTTCTTGAACCATAAAATGGCTCTTTTCCCAACTCAAGACCAAGTTTGTTTCAACAAATCGTTTAAGAACCTTAGACAAATCATTCAAACAAGAATCAAAAGAAGATCCAAAACAGAAAAAATCATCCATAAAGATTTCAAGAGAATCCCCGACCATATCTGAAAAGATACTCATCATGCACCTTTGAAAGGTGGCCGGGGCATTGCACAACCAAAATGCATCCGCCTAAACGCGAAAGTACCATACGGGCATGTGAATGTGGTCTTCTCTTGGTCATCCGGGTGAATGGTTATTTGATTGTAGCATGAATATCCATCTAAAAAGCAACAAAACTTCTAACCTGATAGCTTCTCTACAATTTGATCAATGAATGGCAAAGGAAAGTGATCCTTTAAGGTAGCGGCATTCAATTCCCTGTAATCGATACGCACGCACCACCCAGTTACCGGCCGAGTGGCAATTTGCTCACGTGATTCACTCTAACTATTTGGATGCCTGCTTTCTTTGGTACCGTTTGAGTAGGGAGGGCTTACCAACAAGCTATCTGAAATAGGATAAATGGTCCCTGCATCCAACCACTTGATGACTTCCTCCTTCACAACCTCCGCATGTTTGGATTGAGTCTTCGTTGAATGTCCCGAGCGGGTTTGGCATCTGCATCAGTCATTATTTTATGCATTACAATAGAAGGACTAATACCTGTAAGATCAGCAATTGACCATCCAATAGCAGCTTTATGATCCTTGAGCACCTTCAGTAGTGCTTCTTCTTGTTCCTTCTCCAAATGAGATGCAATGATCACCGGAAGGGTTTGGTCCTCCCCCAAGAAAGCATATTTCAAATGCTTGGGCAACTCTTTCAGTTCCATTTTTGGTGGACTCACTAGGGATGGCTTTAACCCAGATGAAATTTGAGATGGAAGATTCTCTACTTGACATGTCCATGGTGGTCTTCCATCCGATTTAGCCATTCTTTCTAGCACTTTCACTTCTTCCATTAGTTCAAACTCATGATTCTGTTCATACCTATCACAAACAAAGCAAAGCTCTGTGGTTTCACCCTCAAGATGAGGATGACACCCATCAATGATGTCTGCCATAAAGTCATATTGGTCGTATAAGCTTTCCGGGAGGATACTCACACTATCCCCCGGGGAAGCTTGAGAGTCAAATCAGTCAACACCACAGTGGTGTTAGCATGATGCAGTGGACCAAAGTCATATTGGTCATAAAGCTTTCCGGGAGGATACTCACACTAGCTCCAAGATCCAGTATTGCTCTTGTCATTTTAAATTCACCTACTTGAATAGGAATTAAAGGCGTTGAGTCTTGAAGTTTAGGTGGTAATGTCCCAGTCAAAACACCTGGGTCTTGGAGTTTAGGTGGTAATGTCCCAGTCAAAACATCACTCACACATTCAGCTAAGTCAAGTTTCTTTGGAAATTTATGTTGTCTTTTCTGAGTGCACACATCCTTGAGGTATTTGGCATAAGCTGGAACCTACTTGATAGCATCTATTAAAGGCAAATTGATCTTGACCTGTTTGAAAATTCCCATATCTCCTCTTGTTGAGGGCCCCGTTTGTTAACCATTTTCTTATTATCTGGATTAGTTAAAGCGGATGGGAATGGAACTTGGTTTAGTTCTGCTCCCACCTTTTTGGTTTCAACGGTTTCACTTTAAAAGAATTTTCAGTTTAGTTTTGAAAAGTCACTTGTTCAACCTTTTTAACAGGAATTAGTTCCGGTTCATCCTCGCTCACCTCATTCTCATCAACTTCTTCCACCACTCCTTCTACCAAGTGTGGTGGAAGGACAACCTTGTTGTCATAAGACTAACCACTTCTTAATGTAGTTACGTGACTTACCTGAACATTCTTGTTCTTTGATCCCGATGGTTGATGTTGAGGATTGATTATGGTGTCACTAGGCAACTTCCCTTTATCTCTTGCAGCTACTTGCTCTGCCAATTGTCCTAATTGTTTAGCATATGATTCATTTGTCTTTTGTTGCAGCTCTTGTTTCTGCACCACTCTAGTTAGCATTAGCCTTAGCTTATTGATTTGGTTGGCAACGTTCTCCATTGAGATGTTAGTTCCTTGTTGACCTCCTTGAAATTGATTTTGACTTCCTTGATTTTGTTGGAAGTGCCTTGATGGTCCTTGTTGATATCCACCTCTTTGTCCACCATGGTTGTAGTTTCCTCTTTGGTAGTTACCTTGATTGTAATTTTGCTGCCGATTTTGATAAGAGGATCCTTGACTCCCACCTTGTTGATTGCTACCCTGTAAATTTGGATTCAATTGGTTAGATGAGTTACCATACCTAAAATTAGAATGATTACGCAAACCTGGGTGGTAAGTATTCGAGTTCATGTCATTATGTCGCTTGTCATTCTGAAATGAGCTTTGTACTTGGTTCACATCCTCATTCCTGCCCATGTTCATCATGCACTCCGGCTCCAAGTGACCTATATCACCACAAAAATTGCAAACATCAAAAACATTAGTAACATTAGAAGTACTTTTACCTGAATTCCTATTGAAGTTTGCTATTTGTCTCTCTAAGGCCTCGAATGTCTCTTGTGTCACATATTCCCCTCCGGTTTTTCAATGACATGTTTGGCCTTCTTACTTGCTGAAGCTTGAGTCTTTGATCTCTTACTTAATCTCTCTAGCAGCTCCCAATCATCATCTTCTAAATTTGCCAAGAAGGTTCCATTGCTACTAGAACTCACAAACTTCAGATCTTCTGGTGTTAAGCCATCATAGAAGGCCTTAATCAATTTCCACTTTAGAATCTGGTGATGTGGGCAAAATCTCAGCAATTCTTTGAATCGAATGAATGCTTCATGTAGCAGTTCACCCGATTGTTGTTGAAAGGTTCAGATGGCATTCTGGGCCTCACTCGTCTTGCTCATGGGGTAATATTCATCCAAGAATAATTTCTGCATCTCCTCCCATGTATAAATACTACCAAAGGGTAGTGTGTGAAACCATGTTTAGCCCTTTCCTTCAAGGAGAATTTGAAGACATTCAGTTTGACCTCATCCGGTGTGAATCCTTGGCCACCAGTGGTGCTGCATATTGCACCAAATTCAGACAGATGGACATATGGTTCTCCAGTTGCTGTCCCTCTAAAATTGGGAATAATTGCCAAGTATTGTGGCCTGATCTCAAAGGACCTTCCTCTCAGCAGTGGAGGTACAATGGGTGAGGGGTTTTGTGTCACTGTCGGCCTGAAGTGACTATCAACTCCTTGAACGGGAGCCCTATGATGCCATCCCAGACCGTAGTTGTTGTAGTTGTTGTAAGCCCATCTCCCATTGTAATTGTTCATGGGTGATTGCCTATTCCACCCTCCTGGTCCATTCCATCCACCTTGCCCATTATTGTTATAATTTGGATGATTTGGTTGCTAATTGTTATCATGATACTCCCCAATGGGCTGGGTAATTGTTGTTGGCTTCCTCTTCATGCAATTCAGCATGCCAAGACCCATGTTCTCCCGAGTTGCTTCCGCCACCTGAGATGTGCTCCTCCTCATGAAAGTTGTTCCCTGATTTGCTCCTTGATTTGGGTTATTAAACAATGGGTTATGTGCCATCCTTAGGTTAGACATGGCATTAGGAGGTACATTTGGTGGAGGATTGTTTTGGTTGAAAGGATTTGGTGGGATATTATTTGGGTTTGGAATTGGTGGGGGAATTTGAACAAATTGATTGAATGGTGGAATTGGTGGTGGTAGTGGTGGGTTTTGGTTGTTTTGATTAGCCATAGTAGCCGACTGATTAGAGCTCTCTCCGGTTTGATTTGTGTTCCTTGAACACAGAGTAACTATCCTATATAATCTTTGCAATGCCCGATTTATCCTTGCGGTTTCCACAATCTCTGGATCAAATTCCAATGGTGATTCCTGTCCTAAAACCCGAGTATGCATGCAATCAACCTGTTACCTACAACTAACAAACCTCGCGTAACAAGGAAAAGATAAAAATTGAAAACTTACAGCAAAAACCTAATAAATCACTAAACAAACACCAAGCGCACTAACTCCCTGGCAACGGCGCCAAAATTTGACCGATGTCGAAGTGTCAGTCAAAAATAAGAGTGAAACTCAACTCCCAACTACCTTATTAGTTAGGGTAAGTCGGGTGTCGAACCACGAAGAGTTTATGTGGATGGTGTAATTGTTACTTGATTTGTGACCTAAACTTAACCAAAACGGAAAATGTAAACTTGAATTAAGGAGTTTGTTTGTTAAACTTGAAAATCAATTGCAATTAACTAAAATGGTTTTAAACAATAATAAAAAAGATGATTCCTGGGATTTAGATTAAAAAATAGATAATTACATTAGATTTCAATTAGGAATTCACATAGACATGAACAAATGAATTCATTGATTGTCACACAAGGACCATTTGCTTCGATTGTAAAACAATGGAAGATTATCACAAGAACATCAATTGAATCTAATCAAACCAAAACACAACTTAATATATCCTAATTACTAGAATTCTCAGGAATTGAAAAGCAATAATTAAGGTTCAAATCAAATCAAATTGTTTACAATCAACGAATACAACACCTAGCAAAAAGCATCGAATGCTTAGATTGCACGTCCCAAACAAGAATGAAAACTAAATCTAATCATCTACTTACAAGAATCCTCCACCCGGAGGAAACCACGAAGAAATTAGCCGCTCATGACAACGAATCGATCTTCAAAACTTGATTGGATCTTCATTATGATGATTCTGGAATGATTGAATGGATTGGAATGGTGAAAGATCTTCAATTTTGGCTTCTAAGATCGTCCAAGGTCGTCCCAAGTCGAATGGAAGGAGTTAGGATCCCCAAAACCCTAAATTTTGAGGTTTAAATACGTGTAGGCTTGTTTAAGATTTCTGCCCAAAAGTAACCTAGCCTGCTCCTCCGGGCGTAGCCTACTCCGGCCAGAATCCCCAAATCTTGTTTTCTTCATAACTTTCTTGTTTCAAGTCCGTTTTGCTTCCCGTAAACGCCCAAATCCTCGTCTTTCAATCCTCTATCATTCAAGCTTGAAACCCATTTAGTCCTAATAATCTTTTATTTTTCCAAAATGCTTCCAATCCGTGCGTTTAACCTACACAACAACTAAATCTCATAGTTATCTAATTTCAACCAATTACGCACATGACTATGTATAAATATGGGCATTAAACACACATAATCATCATTCCAAACCCCATACATCAGTAACCTCTACAATTGAAACGTCAATCTCTTCATAATTTTCGCAAATAGTTTTTTTGTCTTTAAAAATCATATTCTGTAAAATAATGCAAACATACATAGTGTCTCGAATTTTACTTTTGTCCAAATCCTACATGGATTAGACACCATATGTCATTTATTTTTAAGTACACCGAACTTCCATTCGACATCCTGTCTCGCCACCTCTAAAGTTTTTTTAAAGATTTATGTTTATCATCTTCTTCACAAGGACATGCAAATGATTTGGCAAACATAACATATTCGGGGTAGATACCATCGGCAAGATAGTACCCATACTTGTAATATGTGTCATTAGCATAAAATGAAGACCCTGATGCGACTTCGTCTAATATGTCGTCAGATATTGGCGATTGATTAAAACATTTATATCATTATTCTATCCAGAAACACCAAAGTACGCATATCATATCTAGAAATCATTAGAGGTCATTGCTTGAAACATTATTGTAAGATGTTGGTGATCGCCTCGTTGATAAGACCTCGCCAAGCAATGTGCAATTTTGCCACTCCCAGTGTGTGCAATAGATGCTTCCGAGCATACCGGGAAAGTCATGGACATGTTCATGCACTACATGAATTTGTTAAATGTCGCTCCATGTTGGCTTTCTCAAATATCGCGAGCCGTATAATGGGGATAATACCTTTTGGAAATAATGAAAATAATCAAGAAACCAAATTAAGTAAAAAAACATGAAACAATTAAATAAATTCTACCTTTACAGAAGTTGTAAAGACCATCCCATGAAACTTTATCCGACATCCGTAAATATTCGTCTCAAAAATTGGTACATGTGTCGTATGTCAACTGTAAAATAACACTTGTACACTTTTGTAAAGATGTGAAAACTGCTACATCGACTTCATCTAATTTTTGTTGTGAAGACGAAAACCTTTCTTCCATATCGCTTACGATTTGATATTAGTCACAACGGATGTTAATGTTGCTTGAACGGTGCGTAAAAACACGAATGTTCCTTGGTTCGAATCGGAGGATGAAGATCTTGTAATTTCCTCCCTCCAACTCATTTTTTTGTGAATTTGAAAATTGGGTTTTTTTTATAGAAAGAATGGTTATTTTAGAGAGATAAATGATTATTTTAGAGTTGAATGGTGGTTTAAATGATTTTTTTTATTGCTTCAAACGGTCACTTTACCCGTGATGCACTTCACGCCCCTGTGTAGTGGAGTAATGGCGCCAAGGGGACGTAATCAGCCCCTCTTATGCCACCATCATGGATCAGTACACATGGTCTTGTACCACAGTTAAGCAATCTGGGTATATCATGTGGTTCAACTAACCAACAAACGTTGTAGAAGGAAACTAAAAATTCAAGTTCATTGGAAGTTTTTGATTGGTGAAGGGCTAAGAGGATTGAATAAGTATAAACTTTGAGGGTTCAAAAGGGTTGTGCCCTCTTGTTGGTTGAGGCTAAAATAAAACTTTACCGTACGCACCTAGCCTAAAGAAATGAGGAAAAGGTAATCTATCAAACTATTATGAGCCATACTAAATAATCTATTTATTATAAAATGTTTAATAAGGTTTATTAATCAATATATCATCAGACCAAATTTGAGAGGGAAATTCAAAATTTTAAATAAAAATTGTTAAAAGATAATTTAGTCATTACCATTTTATCTCCACCTTTTTTAAACATTTATAACTTTTACATAAGATATTATTATTTTTAAAAAAATATCATAAAAACGAGCATTTTTTATCTTTAAAATGACTATATTATTGATATAAAAATGATATTTCTTCAGTTTATTTTGTCTAATTATCGTCAATGTGTATTTCTTAAACGTTTGTGTATAACTGTTTTTTTATGTTTTTCTTAAAGGTGATTGTGCCTTTTTTACAAGTATAATGCTTTTTTAAAAATTATTGTATCATTCATACTTATCATTGTGTGGTTCTTGCTTGACTTAGGTACAAAAGACACAAAGAATTAAAAAAATCCATAGCAACACTATACTAATTTTGAATATAAAAAATGCTTGTTTTTACGGTATATTTTTTCAACAAATAATACCGTATCTAAAAATTATGAATATTAAAAAAAATGGAAAACTTGATAAAAAAGTCAACAAAAATGATCATTATTAAAATACTCTTCAAAAACTTTATTTAATCATAGCCGTTGATTAATGATCTAATTACTTAAGATCATTTTTAAGCTATTTAGATAATGAGTTTATTTAGTTTAACCTAACCCTATCTATCATATCATTGTAGTCGAATGTTTCATTCAAATAAGGTAATTTCAAATTATTAAAAAAAAAGATTAGATTAAAATTGGTATACAAGTTTAAGCACAACAAACCCAAATTACATTTTTTTTTAGAAAAATTATACTATGATTTTATATAATAAATAGTTGACCTAAGTGGCTAAGATATATTTAATGATATACTAGCTGAACTTACCTCGAATCCATACAGGCCTAGAATCCGGTAAACGAATAAACCGAACAATATTTTTCAAAAATAGATTTAGAAACAATATATAACAACACCAAAAAGAGTAAAAAAGAAGTCGAAAAACAAAGAAAATTTATATAAGAAAGAAAAAATATTAATTAGTAATGATTATGATTAGTTTTTGTTTTAATTTTCTTTAAAACGATCGAATTTTTTAGGAACGCTTCCCTACAGGTCTACATACATACATATATATATATACATATATACATATATATATATATACATATATATATATATATACATATATATATATATATATATATATATTATTTCTAGATTCATTTTAGCACCCAACCATACACTAATGTACTACTATTTACAAGTTAAATGATTCCCTTTGTGCCTCTCTGGTTTAAAATGGTCCAGGAGGCAATGAAATTGGACGCAGACACGTTCAAAATACTCAGGGCTCGAGTCTCGTTCGAAAAAAGCTCGGCTTGAAAAAAACTCGTTAAAAACGAGCCGAGCCGAGCCGAGCCGGAGCCAGGGTTGGCTCGGCTCGTTGGCTCTGCTCGATTCTTAATATATATTGAACTATATACACACACATATATGTTATATTACACACATAAACATATATATTATACATAATATACATTTATATATATTCAATATCTTATACACATTTATATAAATATGGAGATGATCAAAAATTAACAATTTCTTATTACATTAACAGAATAACAACTTATTACGTTGGGACCCACATTAAATTAATATAAAGGTGTATGTTTTTATCTTTTTTAATTAATTTAATTAATATATGACTCACTTACATTAATAAAAAAAAATAAGAAAAACCTACACCCTATAAATTTATTTTAATGTAGGCTCAAGTAATAACATTTAGTTATGGGTTGTGTTAAATTAACACACTAATTTTTAAAAATACACCCCTGAGACGGTTCGTACTGCCCTGTACGGCCCGTCTCAGTACTTGGTCAAACATTCTACCTGACCACCTATGACAATGATTGGGAGCAAGACGGGTTGTACTGGTCAGTACGGCCCGTCTCATTCATCGTACAGACATTCCCTGAAACATAGGACAATGATTTGAAAGCAAGACGGCCCGTACTGAGCTGTACGGCCCGTCTTGCTTTTTCAATTTTGACACTGCTGACATGAAATGACATTGATTTGACCCAGTACGGGCTGTATTGAACAAATTTGAAATTTCTATATAAGCATGAATCGTTTCAAAGGAACACATACGTTTTCGAATATATCTCACGATAATTCAGATTTGTAACGATGTCGTTCTGGGATGGGAGTTTTCTCAACGATGACGTGCCAGATTTGAATGAAGAGCCTCCTGTTGAGTATTCATATGACACGATAGATCTTAATGCTGAACCTAACGCTGATGTCGGTTTTGATAGTCAAGCATCGTATGCGCAACAAAACGATTATGGGTTCGTGTATGATGACAGTAAACAAAGTAACCCGGAGGAGGCTTATGAAGAAAAGCCGGCGGATTCAAACATTAACTTGGAAACAAAAGAGGTAACTTAAATGAAAAATAAATATTGATGATTGTATATAATTATTATTATTATTTATGGTATTTATTATTTTTTTTATATGTCCGAAGAAGCGCTGGTAGGGTGGGTGAAAAGTAGAGCACTAGACAATGGTTACATTGTAGTCAAAAGAAGAACGAAGAAATCAAAGACAACAGGCAGTGTAGTCAAAGTCTGTCTCATGTGTGACCATGCTGGCGAGCATAATAGCATCGCAATCTTTAGACGATCAGGCAGCAACAAAATCGGTTGCCCATTTCAGCTGATAGGGTTATACAACGAAGTTCGTGAATCCTGTAAATTACAGGTGATAATCGACAACCACAATCACGAACTTGCTCAGAATCTAGAGGGTCATCAATATGTTAGAAGGTTCACTCAAGAGGAACAAGATATGGTTGAGAATCTGACCGAGCAATACATGGATCCTCGTAACATTCTTTCGAGCATAAAGAAACATAACCCTGCAAACGTTTCCATCTCTAGAGATGTATACAATTTACAGCAGAAAATGAAAAATAAGAAGAAATTCGGTGATACTCTGATGAAGGTTTTGGAAAACCTTCTTCATAGTCATCGTTACGTTTACTATAACCGGGAGGATCCTGAAACGAACGTCGTGGAAGACATTTTCTTCTTTCATCCAAAATCGTATTGCTGGAGGCACGCATTTCCGCATGTACTTATGATGGACGCGACGTATAAAACGAACTAGTACAGGCTTCCATTTATTCAAATTGTTGGTGTTACTTCCACACACCAGACGTTTAGTATTGCTCACGCGTTCGTAAGCAGAGAGCGTGAGAAAAACTATGTCTGGGTGTTGGAAATGGTTAAGAGTATGTTGAATAAATATATGGAGCCACGTGTGATCATAACAGATCGAGACATTGCTATTATGAGTGTGTGTCGTAAGGTATTTCCAGAAGCTGCAAAATATCTCTGCAGATGGCACATAGACGAAAATATTGCCAAACATTGCAAGGCAAGCTTTGGCAATATTTTCGGATGCAGACTGGAAGAAATTTAAAGGTCGCTGGGTGAATTTGTGTAACTCTCCGACAACAGAGTTATACGACTACAACTACAACCGTCTGTACGAAAGACTTATTAAAGGCAACAAAAAAATAAGCATCATATACCATCATTATTATCATCATATCATCATTGTTTTTTGTTTCATTTCAGGGGTTCTGGAGTATCTGACGCACACCTGGTTAAATAGTTACAGAGGTATGTTTGTAACAGCATGGACTAATATAACACGCAACTTTGGTCAACGTACAACAAACCGGGTGGAAAGTCAGCACTCAAACCTAAAACGATACCTCAGATCAACAAATAGCACACTTGCCTCGCTTGTCGGTTTCGTAAATAAAATCGTGCAATCACAGGAGGTAAAAATGAATCACGATTTTGAAACGAGCTTGATTAAAACTATGGGTCATCATAAACTAGCAATATTTGATAACCTTCGAGGAAAGGTGTCCCATAAAGCTCTTGATTTGTTGGTCAAGGAAAAAGATAAAACAAGAGTTATGCGCGACTCAAATATGACGTGTGGCCACCAGCTTTGGACGAGTTGTGGGTTGCCGTGCGCTTGTCATATATCAAAATACATAAACACAGGTTCGTAATATTAAATGTAAATCTTACATGTTTCACACGTAGTTACTGGTATATTATTTTTAATTATAAATTATGCATATACGAAGATACCGCTTTCTGAGATAGACATATTTTGGACAAAACTGAATACAACTAACCCAACACTATTAGAAGAAGAAGAAATTGATGTTATAGGACAAATGGGTTTGGTTACAGAAGAAATAAATTCCAAACCTCCTGAAAGAAAAAAAGAGCCTAATAAAGAAGGTCTTGTCGCAGGTATTTCCAAATAAAAGCGACAAAAAGGTGCCTTTAGTTCAAAAAGATACATGTGGTCGTCCAACTTAAGTCACAGAAACAAAAAGAGCAAGACGTTGTTAAAGATAATTTAGCGTCCCAAGAAAGTACATTTGGACCTTCGAGGCATAGTTCGTTTACAGTTGTGACCGAAAAGAGTCAGAAACCTGTATTTCGACGCAGTCGTTCCACATCGGTATCAAAAGGAATGCCACCATCGGTCTCGCAAAGTCAAAACGAATTCCGTTTCCATGTAACATGAAGCCAGAAGGATTAAAAAATGGTTATCACTTCGGTCGTCACATCCTTCCTATATTTCAACCTTACGTGATAAACATACAAGATGTCGAGCCAGATGGTAACTGTGGTTTTCGTTCTGTAGCCGTGGGTTTAGGATTTGATGAAAATCATTGGACATTTATTTGACAACAACTCTTGCAAGAATTGGATTTCAATGCACATCTGTACAAATATGTGTTTAACTCCTACGACCCAGGATCTTATGATGTACTACGCAACACAATAAATTAGCAACAGATTGCACCTGCTCCTGCCGAACATTGGATGTTTATGCCTCACACAGGCTTAGTAATTACTCAAAGATTTGGTGTAATCGTTTACTTTTTCAGGACTCGAGGTGCTCAAACCATTTTCCCTTTGTGGACATCTGTTAATAGTTTGGTGTGACATAACGTCGTATCAGTAGTTCATTTTGGCGTCCATTTCATTAATGTTACATTACAAGGAGATTATCCAATGCCAACGGTAAATCCTATATGGAAACATTACCGAAATGATGCCGCATCCGACTGGAAGTTCGTATATCATGATAGGCTGCAAGAATATCAAAGATTTATAGATGAAAATAAGTTGGTCGACTACATATACGTGTAAATGAAAAAAACAAATTCTTTAATTAAATTGTAATAAAAATGAATTATTTGTGTATATGAAAAAAAAAATAAAGTTTGAACAGTACGGCCCGTACTGTTCAAGATTATATTTGAATTTCAGTTTCATTTTCATTTTTATCACAAACAAAACACTCACAAACTCTCTCGTATTGGCCTATACACCCCGTCTTGATCTTCAATCTTTCGACACCAGGTACGTATTTTGCTTCGTAGATCATGAATTTATGTGTTGTATTTGCTTAAAATTGATCTAGAACCTATTTTTGGCGTTTTTAAAATTTCGAAATATGAACAAGACGGGTCGTCTTGGCCAGTACGGCCCGTCTTATTCATTCAAATTTGAACCAGACAACGATCAAGACATCTTGACCAGTACGGCCCGTCTTGTTCAACAAATAAAGAAGGTGACCTTTGGCCTGGTAGGGCCAAGACGGGCCGTCTTGGAAAGATGGCGTGGTTTTGGCCAGGTAAGATAAAAACAGGCCGTCTTGGACAGACGGCTTGGTTTTGACCTGGTTTGGTCAAGATGGGCCGTCTTGATCAGTACGGGGCATCTTGGACTAAGACGACCTGGTTTGTTTGAGATGACCAACACCAGTATGGGTCGTCTTGACCTGTACGGCCCGTCTTGAACAACTTGTTTTTTAACGTTAGATCGGTTTTCGTTTTTGTGACACCCCGTAATTTCCAGGTCAGCATCTTATTTATTTAAATGTTTATTTAAATGCTTTATGCACACGTGGCACTAGAATTAGATTAATTTAGTGTGACACGTGGCACGACAGTACGAACACCGACACACAACAGGATAATTCGTGGGATTATTGACAAACAGCACACACGTGTCAAAACACACGAACGTTGGTGAACGTTAAGCACATTGTGTAGCACAGCACTCGAAACACTCACACATGGGGCTTGGAAGTTCGAACGAGGCCAAACGATAATTCGGAAGCGTGAAAACGATGACGAACGGATCAAACCCAATAAAAAGGGCTTATTGGGCTCTCCAGAGGCCCATCGCGGTACGCGATGGTCCAACAAGAGGCAGTGCCGCGGTACGCGACATACATCGCGGGGGTTTGACTCCCGAAATCCTCCGCGGTACGCGGAGAGTCATTTGAAAGCCTCATCGCGGTACGCGACAACGCCCAGTCGACAAAATCTTTATAAATCCAAGACAAATCATGCCTAAACTACTCTTACCATCATTTCACTCAGTTCTACACGCATCACCTCGACTGAACCCGTCTTCTACACCATTTCTCTGCCATTTTTCCACCATTGAAGCACCTTTGAAGCTCCACACTTGAACATTCAAGCTTGTTAACCACTTGGAAGCTCGAAGATTCGTCATCTCCTTGCCATTGTTGCGAGTCCTTACTGTCCAGAAGAACCACGAGCTGTTCCCCTCATCATTCCAGCACCTTTGAAGCCTTGGAAGGTAGTTTTTCACCCCTTGTAGCATAAAACACCCTCTTGACGCTCACAAGCACACATGCATGGCTTAAAACTCACATGCAACCACCATTGTAGCACATGCACGAAAATATGTTCTGGGTTTGTTGATTTTAAAGTGTTCTATGATGATCTAAAGTGATTAGATGATGTTTTAGGAAGATCTATGATGATGAGAATATGCTTTGTTGCTTGAAATGATGATTTAAGATGATATAATTACATGCATGTATGATCCATGAGTATTGGAAGGATGTTAGGTATATAGAAAGGTTCATAGATGATATTGATGATGATTTACATGATTAGATTTGGTTAAAATGACCAAAAAGGGTGATTTTTGGTAATGTTTCTATTAATAGAAACTTTATATTTGCAAAATGAGGTTGTGGATGAAATGGTGAACATGCAAGTATATAGAACTACTATTAGGATGATAATATGATGATTGAAATACTTGGAATGTGATTTTGATAATGTTCATGGTCATATTTACCGTTATTACTATTTTTAGTAACTTTTTGGGGAAAGAGGTTGATAGATGGCAATTTGGGCTATGTTCGCATGTTTAAACGATGTTAGATGACTTATCAAGATGATTCATGATGTGAAATTGATTTAGAAATGTTAAAGTGGTTATTTCTATGCAAAACTAGAAAGTTACTATATTTAGTAACTTTATTTTCACAAAAACCGACTCGTAAACATTTTGTACGATTTGAGCATGCTAAGTGACTTGATATGCTATAACATGATGATTAGATGCTAAGTTAGATGGTTTCCGATACCACGTATGCTATGAATGGAAACTTTCCATTTTAGGAAACTTTTATGTGCTAACTTGCTATAAACGACGTATATGACCTTGTATGATAATGTGTTACGTGTTAACATGATCACATAGGACTAACGAGCATGCTAGAACTATAAAACCGATATGCTTTGTGAACTTTCCATAAATGGAAACTTACTATAAATAGTAAGTTGTCCATAGACGCGACATGCGCGTTTTGCACACGACAAACACTTACACGATTGCTACACGATTCACAACCGTCACACGGTTCACCAACGGGTCGTTGATTTGACACGGTCAACTTTGGTCAAACACGGTCAAACACGGTCAAACATGGTCAAACACGGTCAATATGGACCAACACGAGCACGGTCCCTTACACGAACTCACGTACGGTATACGATATAGGTTGCCGGTGACCGACGTGCTACACGACAACTCAGGAGCTTACGCTTACGTACAATCATATCACTAAGGTGAGTTTACGGCCCCTCTTTACTCTTTTTCAAACGCTTTTAAATAGGGGGAGAATACTTGTTGCATCGAGTCAAACATCTATTACTGTACAAACATTTTGGTGTATGCTGGTTTATTAGACAAACATTAAGTGTTGTAATCGTAAGAAGTCCTCACAAAGTCTTACCGTTAATGTACAAACAACGAGGCGAGTTTGAATGGATCCGTTTGGGGTGTGACTAACCCCGCGTGGCGAAATATTGACTGGATGTCATAACACGTGAAAACTTGACCTATCTTGCCATGTTATTACGAGACATGGCAGAGGCAAAGACTAACAAGTCTAGTTCGGTAGTGATGCACTGACACTTTGGGCCAAGGGCTCGGTACTAACATATGATAAACAGCATGACACACTTTCTTACTATATGTATATCAAAACCTGTGAACTCACCAACCATTGTGTTGACACTTTTTAAACTTGTATTCTCAGGTAACTAGCATGACAGGCTCGTGGAGCAGGAAAGCACATAGGGGACATGAGCATAGGGTCCCACATGCATTTGTTTTCGTGTCTTTTGAAAACAATTTGACTTTATTTTATTTAAAACGTTGTTGTATTAAACTACTTACAATTTCCGCTGTGTAAACAATCATTTTCCGCTGCATGTTATGACTTATTTATTCCGCTGCAATACTACTTTATTTCCGCTGCAAACTATTTTATCAAGTGTATGTGTCAAACTTGGATTTGTAAACGCATATAGAGGTGTTCTATATGACCTTGAGCTGTGATTCTGGACACGTCACATCCACGTGGACATACGCCACGAGTGGGAAATTGGGGGTGTGACAGACTGGTATCAGAGCCTTGGTTATAGAGAACTAGGTTTGCATGTAGTGAACTTAGACTATAGCCATTGCTCAACGCTAGACACTACACGTAGAACTTGCACACTGATGACATTGTTACTTATTAAACTGTTGCTTACTAACGAAGAACTTACAGGATGGCCAACAATGACAGCACCGGTAGGAACGCAGACCGACTCCCTAGCACTGACGACGTGGCTGCAGAGAGCCGGCGACGGATTGATGATATCGTAGCCCAGGTTGACGCCGAGATGGATCGGCGGGCTAGGGACGCTACACGGGCCAGATATTGGGGATGGCTTCCCGCCATTCTCCAGAGTTGGATCGTCGAGGAGAGAGTACCTCCATATCGATATCCTGGCGACACCGTTCCAGGACATCGACTACCACCATTCGGAGTGCCGATGGAGCAGGCCTTCGCGGCACATGTTGCTTGTACTCGACGGGAGGTCTGGAAGACTAGGGGACTATCGGAAGAGGTTCGGGCTCTTCACGAGAAGAACGATCGACTAGAGAGGCAAAACGATAGGCTGGAGAAACGCAACAACAGATTAGAGGCACAGATGGAGACTCTACGTCTCCAAGTGTCTCAACTGATGACCCAGCACGGACAGGTCGTTGACGTCATGCAGGAGCATGATGTGCGTATCACCGAGAATCGGACCGACATAACCGAAACTCAGGCGATGGTGCAGGCTAGCGATGCCATGCTTAACGCATGGGCTGCACAGTTTATTGAGGAACCACCTCAAGAGGATGGTCCTGAATTCGAGGCCGAGGATCTCGAAGAAGAGGACTTTGACGAGGATCCTAATGAGGATCCGGAGGAGGATGATGATGACGGAGACGCTGCCAGCGACATTTCGCACGTCTCTATGGATTCGGACTAGGGGACTCTTTTATTTTGTATTTTTCTTATTTTGGCCTAGACGAGCGGGATGTGCTCGAGGAACTTATTATGTATTTCCTTTTGAAATTATTGTACTTCAAGCTTATTATTAATGAGAATTATGTTTTGTTTTACTTATCGCATTTATGACCATGACTACTTGATGACATAACATCTGACTTGACTACTATCATGACATGTGACCTGACTTCTGACATGACATCTGACTTGCCTTCTCTCATAACATTGGCTAACACTCTAACTCATGCTAACTAACATTCTAACCTTCCGTATAGAATATGTCGGGAAGAGGAGCTAATGCCCTGAGACTCAAACGTAAGGCCGAAAAGGCAAGGATCAACATGATGGTTGAACGCAGATTCAACAGGATGCTTGCGGAGTACGAGGCGAACAAGCACGCCAGCGAGACTAGTGGCACTAACAACGGTACTAACACTTGCCTAACATGACTAACACAGTGTAGATGTCACGCACTAACACACGACATTGGTTTCTGACCAGCAGGATCGCAAGGGAACAACAACAAAGGATGTTCTTTCAAATCCTTTCTGAACTGCCACCCCCACAAGTTCAAGGGGACTGAGGGAGCTGTTGGGATGCTTCGCTGGGTGGAGAAAGTTGAATCTGTGTTCGCCATGTGCGACTGTGCTGAAGAGAATAAGGTTAAATACGCAACCGGTACACTGGAGGGACCGGCCCTCACATGGTGGAATACCCATGTTCAAACCCTGGGGTTGGACGGTGCCAACTCCATGTCATGGGCTGACTTCACCCGGCTACTGCAAGACGAATATTGTCCTCGTGATGAGATCAGGAAGTTGGAAGCTGAATTCTGGGTGCATAAGATGGTGGGATCTGAGATCGAGCAGTACTGCACTCGATTTCACGAGCTATGCAAGCTATGCCCGGCTATGGTGACGCCGGAATACAAGAAGATCGAGCAGTTCATCAGTGGACTGCCCGAGCAATTTCAAAGCATAGCAATGGCATCTGACATCACCACCATCCAACCACTGATCAGACTGGCTCATAAGCTGACTGATCAAGCCGTAGCACAGGGCAAGCTACCGAAACGAGGCGAACACGTGAAGCCTCAAGAAAGCCAGAAGAGGAAGTGGGAACCCAGCCACCCTCAAACTCATCAACCTCAACAACAACAAAGATCTGCACCAGCCAGAGCTTTCACTGCCACCCAACCCGATGACAAGGGGAAGGGTGTATACCAAGGGAAATACCCACTGTGCAACCGATGCTCATACCATCACACCGGGCAATGCGAACGATACCGATGCCTGAAGTGCGGGAGGCATGGTCACATGGCCAAAGATTGCAGATCAAGATTTCCTATCAACAACAACAATCCCAACAACCAACAAAATCAGCACAACAACAATCAAAACACTCTTAAGGGGTGTTATGAATGTGGCAAGCCGGGCCACATGAGGAGGGATTGCCCTCAACTAAAGAAGGCCGGAGGGGGAGCGGCCAAAGGCCGAGCATTCGTGATTGGCTCGGGGGAAGCCAAGGGTGATCCAAACATCGTAACCGGTACGTTTCTTTTAAATAATGTCTACGCTAGCATATTATTTGATACCGGTGCCGATAGGAGTTTTATATCTAGTGAGTTTAGTGAATTGTTAGACATTACCCCAACACCACTAGATTATAAGTATACCGTAGAGTTAGCTGACGGCAAACTGATTGAAACACAACACATCTTCCGAGGATGCGTCATGGTTTTGGCGGATCATGAACTCGAAATCGATTTAATGCCTGTGACTCTCGGAAGCTTTGATGTGGTCGTTGGAATGGATTGGTTATCCACTAACCAGGCTGAGATCGTATGCAACGAGAAGATCGTACGAGTGACGTTGCAGAACGGAGAACAGATCTCGATTCAGGGGGAAAGACGGGGAGTACCTCTGAACATCATGTCGTGCATGAAGGCGAACAAGTACCTACAAAAGGGATACACTGCCATACTAGCCCTCATCGCAGAGCAACCAAAGAAGGGGAGGAAGATTGAGGACATCTCCGTAGTCCGTGATTTTCCCGAAGTGTTTCCCGAGGATCTACCTGGATTACCTCCGAAACGACAAGTCGAGTTCCAGATAGATCTTACACCTGGAGCAGCACCGATTGCCAAAGCTCCATACCGACTAGCACCGACTGAGATGCAAGAACTGTCTAACCAGTTGCAGGAGCTGTTAGACAAGGGATTTATCAGACCGAGCTTCTCACCTTGGGGAGCACCGGTCTTGTTCGTAAAGAAGAAAGACGGGTCATTCCGTATGTGTATCGACTACAGAGAGCTGAACAAGGTGACGATCAAGAATCGATATCCCTTACCGCGAATAGACGATCTGTTTGACCAGTTGCAAGGGTCAAGCTACTATTCGAAAATCGATTTAAGATCGGGTTACCACCAACTAAGGATACAGGAAAACGATATTCCTAAGACTGCCTTCCGAACTCGATACGGACACTACGAATTCTTGGTTATGCCCTTTGGACTGACCAACGCACCAGCCGTGTTCATGGATCTCATGAATAGAGTGTGCAAACCTTACCTTGACAAATTCGTAATAGTGTTCATTGACGACATTCTGATTTACTCGAAGAATCGGGAAGAACATGCTGAGCATTTGAGGCTAGTCTTAGAACTATTAAAGAAAGAGCAGTTGTACGCAAAGCTTTCAAAATGCGACTTTTGGATTCGCGAAGTCCAATTCCTTGGACACGTGGTTAATGAACGGGGGATACACGTAGACCCAGCCAAAATCGAAGCAATTAAGAACTGGGAAGCACCCAAGACTCCGACTGAGGTGCGACAATTCCTAGGTCTGGCCGGGTACTACCGAAGATTCATCGAAGGATTCTCGAAGATTGCTCAATCACTGACCTCCTTGACTCATAAGGATAAGAAATTTGATTGGGGAGACAAACAGGAAGCTGCTTTCAACTTGTTGAAACAGAAACTATGCACTGCACCCATCCTATCCCTACCGGAAGGATGTGATGACTTCGTGGTGTATTGCGACGCTTCGAAACAAGGACTCGGTTGCGTGCTGATGCAACGCGAGAAAGTGATCGCATACGCTTCACGTCAACTGAAGGTGCATGAGAAGAACTACACGACTCATGACCTTGAGTTGGGAGCCGTGGTGTTTGCCTTGAAGATCTGGCGACACTACTTGTACGGCACGAAATGTACAATCTTTACCGATCATAAGAGCCTACAACACATCTTCGACCAGAAAGAGTTGAACATGAGACAACGAAGATGGGTTGAACTAATAAGTGATTATGATTGCGCCATCAAGTATCATCCCGGTAAAGCCAACGTAGTGGCCGACGCGTTGAGCCGAAAAGAAACAACAAAACGCGTGCGCGCACTACAACTTACGATCCATTCCGAACTGCCGAATCAAATTCGGATAGCACAACAGGAAGCTCTGAAAACTGAAAACCTCACTCTTGAAGCCATGCGTGGCATGGATAAGCAAATAAAGGCAAAGGACGACGGAGCTTACTATTTAATGGATCGAATCTGGATTCCACGCTACGGAGGATTGAGAGAAGTAGTGATGGATGAAGCTCACAAGAGCCGGTATTCCGTACACCCAGGCTCTGATAAGATGTATCACGATTTGAAGACAACCTATTGGTGGCCAAACATGAAAGCCGAGATAGCAACATACGTGAGTAAATGCCTAACGTGCTCAAAAGTCAAAGTTGAGTACCAGAAGCCATCAGGGTTACTTCAACAACCGGAACTACCAATGTGGAAATGGGAGCAGATTTCCATGGATTTCATCACTAAACTGCCAAAGACGGCAAGTGGTTGCGATACCATCTGGGTTATCGTAGACCGACTGACAAAGTCTGCACATTTCCTACCCATTAAGGAGACTGACAAGCTAGACAAACTCACCCGGATTTACTTAAAGGAAGTGGTCACTCGGCATGGAGTGCCAATCTCCATCATATCTGATCGCGACAGTCGATTCACGTCGCATTTCTGGAAGTCCTTGCATAAGGCTTTGGGCACGAGATTGGACATGAGTACCGCTTACCATCCGCAGACGGACGGGCAGAGTGAGCGAACCATACAGACACTGGAGGACATGCTACGGGCATGCGTTATTGACTTTGGGAGTAGCTGGGAATCTCATCTACCGTTAGTTGAGTTTTCGTACAATAACAGCTACCACACAAGCATCCAAGCTGCACCATTCGAGGCACTTTACGGACGTAAGTGCCGATCACCCATCTGCTGGGCGGAAGTTGGAGACAGCCAACTGACTGGTCCAGAACTGGTGCACGAGACAACTGAGAAGATCGTGCAAATACGCAAACGAATGGCAGCAGCTCGGGACAGACAGAAAAGCTATGCCGACAAGCGACGCAAACCATTGGAGTTCCAGGTGGGGGACAGAGTGTTGCTCAAGGTCTCGCCCTGGAAAGGTGTCATTCGGTTTGGCAAACGAGGAAAGTTGAACCCTCGTTACATCGGACCTTTCGAGATTACAAAGCGAATAGGCCCTGTAGCCTACGAACTAAACCTGCCAGTTGAACTGAGCAGTGTGCACAACGTATTCCACATCTCGAACCTCAAGAAGTGCCTATCTGATGAAACACTTGTTATTCCTCTCGAGGAAATACAAATCGACGAACAATTGAACTTCGTTGAGGAACCGGTGGAGATTATGGACCGGGAAACCAAGAAGCTCAAACTTAGTAAAATACCGATAGTAAAGGTGCGATGGAATTCACGACGCGGACCGGAATTCACGTGGGAACGTGAAGACCAGATGAAACAAAAGTACCCACACCTATTCGCGGAACAGACAAACACTAGCAACGCAAGTTGAATTTCGGGACGAAATTCTTTCTAACATGGGGAGGATGTGACACCCCGTAATTTCCAGGTCAGCATCTTATTTATTTAAATGTTTATTTAAATGCTTTATGCACACGTGGCACTAGAATTAGATTAATTTAGTGTGACACGTGGCACGACAGTACGAACACCGACACACAACAGGATAATTCGTGGGATTATTGACAAACAGCACACACGTGTCAAAACACACGAACGTTGGTGAACGTTAAGCACACTGTGTAGCACAGCACTCGAAACACTCACACATGGGGCTTGGAAGTTCGAACGAGGCCAAACGATAATTCGGAAGCGTGAAAACGATGACGAACGGATCAAACCCAATAAAAAGGGCTTATTGGGCTCTCCAGAGGCCCATCGCGGTACGCGATGGTCCAACAAGAGGCAGTGCCGCGGTACGCGACATACATCGCGGGGGTTTGACTCCCGAAATCCTCCGCGGTACGCGGAGAGTCATTTGAAAGCCTCATCGCGGTACGCGACAACGCCCAGTCGACAAAATCTTTATAAATCCAAGACAAATCATGCCTAAACTACTCTTACCATCATTTCACTCAGTTCTACACGCATCACCTCGACTGAACCCGTCTTCTACACCATTTCTCTGCCATTTTTCCACCATTGAAGCACCTTTGAAGCTCCACACTTGAACATTCAAGCTTGTTAACCACTTGGAAGCTCGAAGATTCGTCATCTCCTTGCCATTGTTGCGAGTCCTTACTGTCCAGAAGAACCACGAGCTGTTCCCCTCATCATTCCAGCACCTTTGAAGCCTTGGAAGGTAGTTTTTCACCCCTTGTAGCATAAAACACCCTCTTGACGCTCACAAGCACACATGCATGGCTTAAAACTCACATGCAACCACCATTGTAGCACATGCACGAAAATATGTTCTGGGTTTGTTGATTTTAAAGTGTTCTATGATGATCTAAAGTGATTAGATGATGTTTTAGGAAGATCTATGATGATGAGAATATGCTTTGTTGCTTGAAATGATGATTTAAGATGATATAAATACATGCATGTATGATCCATGAGTATTGGAAGGATGTTAGGTATATAGAAAGGTTCATAGATGATATTGATGATGATTTACATGATTAGATTTGGTTAAAATGACCAAAAAGGGTGATTTTTGGTAATGTTTCTATTAATAGAAACTTTATATTTGCAAAATGAGGTTGTGGATGAAATGGTGAACATGCAAGTATATAGAACTACTATTAGGATGATAATATGATGATTGAAATACTTGGAATGTGATTTTGATAATGTTCATGGTCATATTTACCGTTATTACTATTTTTAGTAACTTTTTGGGGAAAGAGGTTGATAGATGGCAATTTGGGCTATGTTCGCATGTTTAAACGATGTTAGATGACTTATCAAGATGATTCATGATGTGAAATTGATTTAGAAATGTTAAAGTGGTTATTTCTATGCAAAACTAGAAAGTTACTATATTTAGTAACTTTATTTTCACAAAAACCGACTCGTAAACATTTTGTACGATTTGAGCATGCTAAGTGACTTGATATGCTATAACATGATGATTAGATGCTAAGTTAGATGGTTTCCGATACCACGTATGCTATGAATGGAAACTTTCCATTTTAGGAAACTTTTATGTGCTAACTTGCTATAAACGACGTATATGACCTTGTATGATAATGTGTTACGTGTTAACATGATCACATAGGACTAACGAGCATGCTAGAACTATAAAACCGATATGCTTTGTGAACTTTCCATAAATGGAAACTTACTATAAATAGTAAGTTGTCCATAGACGCGACATGCGCGTTTTGCACACGACAAACACTTACACGATTGCTACACGATTCACAACCGTCACACGGTTCACCAACGGGTCGTTGATTTGACACGGTCAACTTTGGTCAAACACGGTCAAACACGGTCAAACATGGTCAAACACGGTCAATATGGACCAACACGAGCACGGTCCCTTACACGAACTCACGTACGGTATACGATATAGGTTGCCGGTGACCGACGTGCTACACGACAACTCAGGAGCTTACGCTTACGTACAATCATATCACTAAGGTGAGTTTACGGCCCCTCTTTACTCTTTTTCAAACGCTTTTAAATAGGGGGAGAATACTTGTTGCATCGAGTCAAACATCTATTACTGTACAAACATTTTGGTGTATGCTGGTTTATTAGACAAACATTAAGTGTTGTAATCGTAAGAAGTCCTCACAAAGTCTTACCGTTAATGTACAAACAACGAGGCGAGTTTGAATGGATCCGTTTGGGGTGTGACTAACCCCGCGTGGCGAAATATTGACTGGATGTCATAACACGTGAAAACTTGACCTATCTTGCCATGTTATTACGAGACATGGCAGAGGCAAAGACTAACAAGTCTAGTTCGGTAGTGATGCACTGACACTTTGGGCCAAGGGCTCGGTACTAACATATGATAAACAGCATGACACACTTTCTTACTATATGTATATCAAAACCTGTGAACTCACCAACCATTGTGTTGACACTTTTTAAACTTGTATTCTCAGGTAACTAGCATGACAGGCTCGTGGAGCAGGAAAGCACATAGGGGACATGAGCATAGGGTCCCACATGCATTTGTTTTCGTGTCTTTTGAAAACAATTTGACTTTATTTTATTTAAAACGTTGTTGTATTAAACTACTTACAATTTCCGCTGTGTAAACAATCATTTTCCGCTGCATGTTATGACTTATTTATTCCGCTGCAATACTACTTTATTTCCGCTGCAAACTATTTTATCAAGTGTATGTGTCAAACTTGGATTTGTAAACGCATATAGAGGTGTTCTATATGACCTTGAGCTGTGATTCTGGACACGTCACATCCACGTGGACATACGCCACGAGTGGGAAATTGGGGGTGTGACAGTTTTTCTGCTTTTACTTACTTTTTGGAATGGATATCGCAGCATGAGTGGCAGCAGTTCGAGCCTGATTTGGCGGCAGCGATTAGGTGCCGTCGCATTTTACGGATGAGCGTGGCGACGCCACGTTGCATAAATTGGGGAGTTTTAGCAGATGCGGGTCAGGCAGAGCGTGCTCGAGCTATCCTTGACGAGGACACACCGTGGACTCGTTTATTCGATATCGCCGAGCTGCCTGCATACAGGCTGATCACTGTGGAGTTTCTATCGGCCTTTCGATACAGAGCTCATCAGGCCGCAGTTCGTGAGCAGGAGGACGAGGAGCTTCCTCCTAATATTGAGTTCTCGTTATGCGGACAGCACATGGAGATGTCGATCGAGCGGTTCGCCGTGCACTTAGGTATATATTATGAGACGGAGACCGTTCGTGACACATTCACCCAGGGGTTGACGTAGGGTGAGGACAGGGTTATGAGGGCTTGGTGGGCGCAGATCTCTGACACGCCGTTCACCGGCCACCGATTACGGGCGACGACCATCAAAGATCTTTAACATATGTGAGTATCACAATCTTTAACAGTTTTATTATGTTATAAAATTTCTTTTTCCTGTATCCTCTTTGAGAAAAAAAAAACATGAGTTTGATATAAGATTTAAGTTTTTACACATCATAGATTTAGTATGTTAAGTTGTTAACTTTATATATATGCATCTGCAATTTGTATATTTGAATGGTGTTCTTAACAAATGTATGCCAAATAAAATTGTAAGAGGAATGGATGATTTGACGATCGCATATTTGCATGATATAGATGAAACTAACCTGTTTGTGTGTTTTTTTAAATATCTTGCAGAGTTGCAGAACTCCAAGAAAGAAGGTTGGAATGAGAATGTTGAATTCGCTTATTGTTGGTTCTGAGAGACGTACGTGTATAGGAATTACCAATTAGGTTTTTTTTATTGTTTTTTCATGGGCTGGACTAATTAAGTCACTAACCGACCCGAGCTGGTTTTTTTTTCCGGTTTTTTTAATTGCAAGCCCGATAACCGACCCGAGCCCGAAATATTTAAAAAACAGGGACCAAAGACCATTCTTTCCTTATGAATTCGGTTATGGGCCGGGTCTTTTTTGGTCCGGTTGTCGGGCCTTTTTGGTTAGGCCCAGATTCTGCTCACCCCTAATCGTGACGACCGTCTCAGGTCGCGGACAGAGCCAGGAGTGGGTGACGACGGCATATTTGATCTATCTTCACTCACTCATGACTGGCAGGCCGTGCAACCTTGCACGGTGTTTTGCATTATACTATGCCTCCTTCTACCACCGACAGGAGTGCGGGACACTGTGGGGAGGCGCCTTTGTCACCCACATCGCACGCACAAGAGGCATTGTTGACTTGCTACAGGATCTGCCGGCGATCGAGCCTCGTAAGCTCGATCGTCAGACGCTCCTGAACATGAGACTTGCCGCCGACATCCCGGGTCTGGGATTGCGGTTTATTGGATCCGACGGCCGCTCGTTTCCGGCAGCCTAGCTAGCCGTCATACCACAGCAGCAGCAGCCGCCTGAGGACTAGGCGATGCCGGAGCCCGATCAGATTCTGGAGGAGCCGATTCGATCACCAGAACGCGAGGACTCATCGCCGTAGCATCCACCGCACGTTTACCTTGCGGTGCGCCTGATCGAGCCGCTCGAGGCGTTGTTGCACCATGTTGCGGCTCGGTGCGACGAGATGGCTCAGGCTGATCGTCTTCAGGCCGCCTGCGAGACACGCGTCGAGAGACGGCTCGATCGGCTCGAGGATTTGGTCCAGTGGACGGTTGCGTCAGAGCATGCGCGACGGGACGGGTCACAGCTTCCACCGTTCCTGGAGCCACGCGTCTACCCAGACAACGGATCGTCCGCTGGACCATCCGGAGGTTCGTAGTTACTTTTGTATTTTTTGTATTTTGTTTCCTTGTATGTAAAACTTATTCTGTGTATATATGTATGTTTCTTTCTTCATTTGTATTGTTTCTGGTTGTGTTGTTTTTGTTTCTGTTTGTGTTGTTTAATAATTGCGCGATAAACTTATATCGTTTAAATTATTTAAACGTAAATAAACTAATTATAAAATGAAATATTTAGTTAAAACAATTTGGTAAATAATCAATATTGTTTAAAATGATAACGTAACAAAATTATGACATTTAATTAACATAATAGACGTATATCGTTCAAATAGTTCACGTACTAAACGTATATCGTTAAAAATTGTTTAAATACGTAAATTAAGTTTAAATAAAATAAATAACTTCAAGACGGCCCGTACTGCTCAGTACGACCCGTATCAAATGACTCAAACTGCTTGACACCCAAAAATGGCTTGGAAAAATAAGTCAATGCCAAGACGGGCCGTATATATATATATATATATATATATATATGTATGTATAGGGAATAGATAATTTGATTTTTTAACATGGTTTTATAAATATTTTTTTTAAAAATATATGGTCGGCGCTTTTTTATTTTTTTATAAAAATGTGCCCAATAGTGTTACAAACCTGTAAAAAAAATTACCCAAAAAAACATTTTTTTACATGGTTTTCACAGTTTTCGTGAGTAGTTTTCAAATTATCTATTTTCTATATGTATATATACATATGTATGTGTGTGTAAAGTGGAGGAAAAAAAAAACGAACGGGCTCGGGCTCAATTACCGTACTAGCCGAAAGTAATATTGTGACAGAACTATTGTTTAAAGCTATATGTATATACTAACAATACGTATTATAACTACCAAAATTTAAGTTTCAATCATCTCATGTACATGTCTCACCACTCACAAACTGAAAATTACATTTAAGCCCTTAACATTGTCATCATCTAAATGACACGTACGTGGAAGAATGAATAGATTGTGAATCGATCAGCAGATGACTGAGGAAACGGAAAGTTGATAACGGAAGGTGTTGGCATATTGAAAGGAAATGGTGTGGCCGTTAACAAGGGGTTTGCCGTTATTGACAAGGCAGTCGTCGTAATGAAGGCGTTTAAAGAGGTTAGGGTTGATGAGCCGGGCGGAGCTGAACCAGCCGCAGCTGAGGTGGATGTCAGAGATGTCGCAGCCGGTGGTGCAGACGTTCATGATCTCGACGGTGTAAGTGGGAATGCCACTTGGCAGGGGGTCTGTGGGACCCTGGTTTATTACGATGTCGGAGGTGGAACATTTGTCTCCCCAAATTCGGTTTGGTTCCACTTCTTGTGCTGCACAAAGTAAAATACAGACAAAATAAGAGGAGACAGAGAATTGCTTTTCTTTACATGAAAAAGGCAAAATTAGTGAAAAGTCAACATTTTTGCATTGCAGTTTTAACAAAATTTTACATTTACCGCTTTTGCCCACAGGTTATTTAATTTTAAGAGACTTTGTTTTAACCAATTTTTCCTGACCAACAACATCAATAAATAATAGAAATAGAAATATATTGTATTTTCGTTTTTTTTTTATTGGTAACTAATCTACTCCTAAATCCATCTAACATGTCTACTAAAGGATTTAAACCCCTAACTTTCAAAGAAGATATCACATATCACACACCCAAAAAAGCATTGCGCTAAATGCCCTTGTCTTTCTTTAGTTAACAATGTACAAATAGTGGTGTTTAAAGGCAGTATTGACAAGTTTTAGCAAAAATTTTATGCCGAAACACCAACACTATGGTCCATGGTAGGAGTGGTGATCGGTCAACCCGATCTCGAGTTGAGTTAGTTGGGTTTTTTTAAAAAAACTTGACCCATAACCCAACCCTAATAACATTATGGTTAGTCGGGTTTGGTCAGTCGAACTAATATTTATTTGCTATTGTGTTGGGCCTATTTAATTTGATACAAGTAAATAAGTAATTCATGTTTCAAACATAGAAACAAAAAATGGATAGAATTATATTTAATTTGATTAATTGATAGCTAAATATAGTTTTTTTTTTTTTGAACGACAATTTGGATCACTGACGGGTCATAGACCCACCCGATCATATCCACACCCCATAGGGGGAAACCCACCATAGGTGAGAGAAAACCCCCTAGCCTAGCATGGAACCCCTATTTTGTCCATTACAGGACTTGAACCCGTGACCTCCCAAATATTGAAGCCACAGGGTACCTCCCCTCAACCGCTTGAGCTAAGGATCGTTGGTTAAAATTTTTTTTTTGAGCGACGAAAGTCTCAATCGTGTGAACCCACTGTTTTCAGGCCCCTGACCCTTTCAGACCTCTATTTCGCTGCGGAAAGGATTTGAACCCAGGACCTCTCATTTGGACGAATCTTGGGATACTATTGAGGCAATGCCTCATTGGTAGGTGATAGCTAAATATAGTTAACTTAAGTAAATATTTAAGTGAAAATAATTTTCAAATATTTTTTATCCGAATAACCCAACCCTATTAAACTTATTCGGGTTTGAGTGCGTGTTAGGTTTGGATATTTTCGACACCCCTAGTCGATCGTAACAAATTGGTCTGTAGTTTAGGCTAAACCCAGTTGTTATAAACAACAATATGTCAAAACCTAACTAAACGAGTTGCTTCTCGACTATTCAATAAGTTTTTAAAACAAATGAGAACTTATTATATTATTTAGCAAAAGTTGTAAAATTAATTGATTTAAAAATTGAAAATCTATGAATTTACAACTTACAAAATTAGTCTTTTTAAAGAAAACGGCAACAAAAAAAAATTAAAAAAAAATAATTTTTGTTGCCTTAAGAAAAAACAGCAAATATAAATGTGAGGCATCCTTTCTTTTATATTTCTTTCTAAAACAGAGAAAAATCTAACTGAAAAATATTATTTATCTAATCCTAAAAAGCTCAAGATTCGTTAGATTTTGCATTTAATTCTATAACAAATTGACCAACTGTCTCATTAAATAGTGATAAATATTATTGCTAACAGTTATATTAACATTCAGTAGTCAAAAGTGTATCAAATTAGGTAAAAGAGATATAATATGATAATTGTTGTCTTCTGGACGCGTAAGAAAGGACCCCAAGAAACCCACGAACAAAAAGGACAAAACAGACTTTTTTTCATTGGCGTATCTTGTTAATATCCAAATCAATAATAAAATGTTTACATACACAATATATATATATATATATATATATATATATATATATATATATATATAGGGTATGGTTAACATGAAAACCACATCTCAATGAGAAAACTGCGAAAACCATGCAAAAATCACGTAAAAAGAACGTTATTTTTTTGAAATTTTTATATGTTTGTAACACTATTGGACACATTTTTATAAAAAAAACAAAAAAGCACCGACCAAATATTTTTAAAAGAAATATTTTATAAACCTACGTAAAACCTATGTAACAAAACGTAAAAAAATTTTATAAAATATTTTTTTTTAAAATATTTGGTTGGCGCTTTTTTAATTTTTTTTGTAAATATGTGTCCAATAGTGTTACAAACCTGTAAAAACAACGTTGTTTTTACATGATTTTTGCATGGTTTTCGCGGTTTTCTCATTAAGGTGTGGTTTTTATTTTATCTTTTCCCTATATATATATATATATATATATATAGGAAGAGGATCAAATGTTAACCCATGTTTATTGCGTTAACCGAATAACTCGCATTTTGTTACTTTGGGCCCACAAAGTAAATTTAAAGGTGTATGTTTCTTTTTTTTTTTAACTAATGTAGGGCCCAATTACATTAATAAAAAAAAACCTAAACATTTAGATTTACTTTAATGTGGGCCACAAAGTAATAAGATTTAGTTATTCGGTTAACGCAATAAGGAAAGATTAACATTCGAACCATCCCATATATATATATATATATGATTTGGTTCTTTTAATAATCCTCTTTAATTGTGATAACCCATATAATTCTAATAAGATCAACCCAAATTATTAGTTTTTTTTCATGATCTTTATTTTATATGTACATGACTATGTTCTTTTATGTGTATGAGCTAATTCACTAGCGTACTCGTAATTGCACTAGTGTAAAGTTTTGACAAATTTTAAATGTTACGAAAAAATGCCAAAACTTTAAACTAATGCAATTTCGCGTACGCTCGTGAATTAGCTCATACACATAAAACAACATAGTCTCTCACTAGTGTAATAAATGTCATGAAAAAAAACAAAGATTTGGATCGATTTTGTGAGTGTTACTTGGGTTACCACAATTAAAGTGAATTGACAATGGATCATTCCCCTATGTATACATATTTATATATCATTTGCAAACCCGATCTTAGAAAACAAATCCTAAAAACATATATAAGCCATTAATTTGAAATCTTAAAGATAAAATGTAGTTCACATCAAATTGAATAACAAATATAGAATTTGAATAAAAAAAATATAGTTTAATGTATACCGCATTTTTATTTTCAAAGATTTTAAATCAATAAATTATATACGATTTACGGTTTTTCATTAAAAACACGTTTTTAAATACAATGTATACACAACATTTAAAAAATTTCAATAAACGAGGTATAGATGCCTTGCCTGCTAACATGCGCAGAATGTTAATAATACCTTTCACCAAAATATGCATATTTTCGATTAAAATGCAAATCCCAAAAATGGTTTAACTCGTGCATCTAAAATTTAATATTAATGTGGTTTCTCAAGGGACTCTGATTCACGTTAAGTTTTTTTTGGAGATACATAAAAATTACCAACCTAAATTGATCATGTTAAATATTGGTTTTGGGAAAGTCTACGAAAATGACCTAACTTAGTTTCATATACATGAATAGTCATTTTCATCAACTTTTTAAGAATGTGATTGGATGTAGGTTAATGGTCACATTCCAAAAAATTAATAAATTAAAAAATAAATACATGACATAAAGGTTAAAATCTCACTTGTTAACTAAGTTCATAAAAACCAAAGAGGCTTTGCCTCAATAGTACCCCAAGAATCTTCCAAATGGGAGGTCTTGTGTTCAAATTCCTCCCGCAGCGAAAAAGGGGTCTGTGGGGGGTCAGGGGGTTTTCCCAGTGGGGTTTCCTCCTGGGGTGATTGTGGTGGCTCATGGGAGGTCCAGGTAACTAGACCTTGGTGACATGGCCTGGAAACAGTGGGTTCACACGATTGAGACCTTCGCCGTTCAAAAAAAAACTAAGTTCATAAAAATCGAAAACATAAAATGATTATGTTAGAAATCGGGAATTGAAAAAATTACAAAGATAAACCTGCAAAGGTTTTTTTATTTTTTTTTACATAAAAGATAGTTTGATTAGCTTCTTCAAAGTAGTAATTAGATATACAGTTTGACGTAAATAAAAAAAAAAGGTTTTAAGTATAAAAATCTCACTAGTTTAACAATATAATTACATAAAAATATCAAACCTAAAAAGATCATGTTAAATACGGGTTTATGAAAATACCACAAAAATGGTCAAACTGATACATAATTTAGGTGTTAAAATCTCACTCATTAAACAACTTAGTCCCCTAACTTAAAAGCTGCATCAATAACTCCACATATCATTTTTCATTTAATCGTTAAATTGTGTTAAATCATGTTTTATCGAAAAATGTTTGAGTTCTTAAAAAATTATATTTCGGTTAATTAAATGGTAATTTTCGTGATGAGAAAATTTATCGCATTGCATTGGGGCGGGGGACCGGAAGAATGTAAAGAAAGAACCAGCAGCATGTAAAGAATGAATCAGTGGAATGAAACATAAGTGCACCACCATCAATACACCCGAAACCGTACTTCAACACCAACACATCACAGCAAAGAGGCTCTGCGCCATTTCATCAGTGCAGTGTTGCAGCGTTTAAGCAAAAAAAAGATCACCGGAGAAGCCCAACGCAAACCACGTACAGATACCAAGTTTTTATCAAAACAAAAGTATTTATATTCTATTATAATAGTTGCAGTTATTATCATTAATTGATGAATGATAATGGTGTTGATGATTACGAATATGATAATGATGATGATGATAAAATAAAGGAACAGAAATTTAATCGGTTTAAAGAATACCATGACTGTGAAGAAGCTTGCGATGCAGATCAGCATTCATAGTGTAGTTGTAGGTTGTACTCTTTGCAACAACGATAGTACTCTTTGCGATGCGACTAAATCTCAATGTAGCTGATGAAATAAACAAACGGTTGTTCAATTAATGAAGTGTAAATCTAGTAGTTGATTCAATCAAGAACACAATTGTGGCCTATGAACATGATAATGGAATTTTAAATGACGAGCGAACATCAAAGTTGAATTTAGTGGCGGATTTAATACTAAGTGTGATGAACAGATAATTAGTTGATTACCATACCTGTAACGAACGCAACCACCACTAGCACCACCGAGCACGCTGCCGTAAAACATGCGATTCGTGACGTTAACGATAACTTGTTCTTCGCCAAACCACCATTAACGGACCTCAAACTCATCGGAACCTATAATTTAGCGGGAAAATGAATCGGTTGATGCGATTGACTTTATCGGAGCTAAAATCCGGTGACGGACAATATTGTAGATATAACAATCTGTTGTGGATCAAGCGGGTTTCCAGAAATGAACTAAGAAATTAGATAGGAATTTGAGAAGAAAATAGAGAAGAATCTTTGGGATAATTTTCTACTTAAATTTATAAAAACTCCAAAGGTTCCCATATAAAGGGAACTACATGAACAATTCAAATCTAGTTTGGAAAATTAACGTGTGCGACATGGGCATCCCTATAATCTCCTTATTTTCAGCACAAATAAAAACAATCAAACAACTAATTCAAAATAAACGTGTTGATTAATCTGCTCCTTGGGTCTTGGTTTTAAACACATAACAATCCACCCCACTTAAACTCGCCTTGTCCTCAAGGTGAAAATCTGGATAAGCACGCATAAATCGCCACTTGGTTTCCCAAGTTGCCTCATCACGATCTCACCCAACCCACTTAACCAACAATTTTGTCTTGGGACGATACTTCCCTTTCTGCACCACCCGAGTATCCAAAATGCTTTCTGGCAGTAAAAAGGATGATAAAACCGGATCAGATACCGGAACGGAATATGGGTATGGAGCTGGTCCTTCACTTTTACGTAACATACTCACATGAAACACATTGTGAAGAAGAGAACCAGGAGGCAGTTCAACTCGGTACGCTACTTGACCCACTCGAGCCAAAATCTTATAAGGCCCAAAAAAAACGCGGACTAAGTTTGGCAGAAATTCGTTTTACCACACTAGTTTGTCGATACGGTTAGATTTTAATGTAGACCAAATCGCCAACAGCAAACTCCACTTCTCTCCTATATCGGTCCGCATATGACTTCATATGTTGTTGAGCCGTGACAAGAGTAGCACGTAATTGTTGTAACAGAATATCCCTATCTTTAAGATAATCCTCTACTGCTTGAACTTTGGTAGTACCCGGAATAAAAGGCAAGACTTTAGGAGGCAAACGACCATACACTACTTGAAACGGCGTCAATTTAGTTGAGGTGTGGACAGATGTATTGTAACTATATTCCGCCCAATGTAACCAGTCCATCCATTTTTTTGGCTCCACTCCCACAAAACTACGCAAATATTGTTCAAGTGTTCGGTTGACAACTTCCGTTTGCCCATCGGATTGTGGATGGTAGCTAGAACTCATGCATAAAGAAGTACCCTGTAATTTAAACAAGGCCTGCCAAAAAGCACTAATGAAAACTTTATCACGATCACTTACAATGGAGGAGGGAATTCCATGCAAACAGACAATTTTAGATACAAACTCCCTAGCTATAGTAGCAGCTGTAAAAGGATGACGGATGGGAATGAAGTGGGCATATTTTGATAACCGATCCACCACCACCATGATAACCGTAAACCCATTAGATAATGCCAGTCCCTCAACAAAATCCATACTAATATCTTCCCATATTTCCTCGGGTATTGGAAGGGGTTGCAATAAACCAGCAGGCTGCATACTATCTGTCTTAGATGTTTGACAAACATGCCATTCTTTGATGTACTTTTTCACAAACTCTTTAAGACCTACCCACCAAAAATTCTGTTTCACCTTAGCAACAGTCTTATGAAATCCAAAATGACCACCCTCAGGAAAAGAGTGACACCAATTAAGTACATTAGGTAATAAAGACGAAGATGGACTTAAGAGAATAACACCTTTACGGAACCACACACCATCACATTGAACTAAAGGGAATTTTGGAGATCCTTGAATTGAGGAAAAACATCAAGATAAAAAGAATCCAATTGCACCTCCTTTTTAATGTCAGACCATAGTTTTGAACAAGGGTGTGAAACAGCCATATAATGAAACTCCGGTTGACGTGAAAGGGCATCTGCACCCCGATTAGAAACCCCCTCTTATATTCAATCTTATAATACAGTTTGGGCAACCATCGAGACTGCGCAGGTGTAGAAATTCGTTATTCCATCAGATCTTTCAGACTCATATGATCCGTTTTAACAATAAATGGCCGACCCAATAGATAATGTCTCCATTTTCGAATCGCCTTCACAGCTGCCAACATTTCCTTTTCATAAGTGGACCACTATAACATCATACCCTTTATCGGGGAACTAAAATAAGCTATGGGTCTTCCCTTTTGAGTTAAAACTGCACCAACTCCCAACCCACTCGCATCACACTCAATGATAAAAGAATGAGTCCAATCAGGTAAAGCTAATGTGGGAGTAGTTGTTAATGTTGTTTTTAGCTGTTGGAAAGCCTCTTCTGCCTCTGCATTCCAAACAAATTGACCCTTGCCGACTAACTTATGCAATGGAGCTGCAGTACCCCCAAAACCATTGATGAACTTCCGATAATACCCAGCTAATCCAAGAAACCCGCGTACCCCTTTGGCTGAAGTAGGAGTCGGCCAAGATAAGACAGCTTGAACCTTAGCCGATTCAATTGCCACTCCACCAGAAGTGATGACGTGCCCCAAATAATTTACCTGTGTAACTCCAAAACAACATTTGGATAACTTGGCAAATAGTTGATTGGATAATAACAGCCCCAAAACAATCCGCAAGTGACCCACATGAGCATCCATTTAATTCGAATAAACGAGTATGTCATAAAAAAATGAGAATGAACTTACGAAGGTAGGGATGAAAAATATCATTCATCAAACATTGAAAGGTTGCTGGCGCATTGGTAAGACTGAATGGCATAACGACAAACTCGTAATGTCCGTCATGTGTTCGGATCACTGTTTTATGGATATTGGATTCACGAACCCTGATTTGATGGTATCCGGATCGAAAATAAAGTTTGGACAAAATGTTAGCGCCATGCAACTCATCAAGAAGTTCATCTATAACCGAGATCGGGTATTTATCCTTAATAGTAATGTCGTTCAAGGCCAGGTAATCGACACAAAAACGCCAAGTGCCATTAGATTTCTTGACTAATATTACCGGTGATGAAAATGGACTGTGACTGGGTCGAATTAACCCATCCTGAAGCAATTCGCGAACCTGCTTCTCAATTTTAGCCTTCTGTAAATAAGGTTTTCTATACGGTCATGAACTCACCGGTTTGGACCCCGGAACCAAAGGAATGCTATGGTCTTGAAAACGTTCAGGGGGCAAAGTATTTGGTTCCTGAAAAACCATTGTGAATTCATCTAAAACCCTTTGAACTACCTCACATGGAACCGATTTTGATGACAATTCAGTTGGTACATGACTAATTTGAAGCAACAAGGCTGTACCTTGAACCGCCATTAACTCAGTGGCCTTAAGGGTTGTTAATTCAGTTCCCTTTAGTCCTTGTAACTTATGTGACGACCCAGCCAACCGGAATCCGAGTGTCAAATTCTGAAAATCAATTTCTACAGGACCCAATGTTTTCAACCATTGAAACCCTAAAACAATTGGACACGCTGCAACCGGTAAAACAAAGAAATTTGTGGTAATAGTGTAACCTTGAATCACAATCGTGAGATGTCGAACTCGACTCACACAAGACAATTTCTCACGATTAGCCACCACTACTTCCAATTTGGCCCATGTATCAATAATAAGACCGAATCGATCCACTAAGGCCTGTTCGATGAAATTATGGGTGCTCCCTCCATCGATCAAAACTACCACATCTTTATTTTGTATTTTACCAAGTAAACGTAAAGTTTGGGGAAGTATAGTACTAGAAATTGCATGGAAAGAAATTTCAGCCGTAACCTCTTCTGAAAAAGCTTCGGTCGGATCTTCACTGTTAGGGACGTCCTCATTTAATTCCTCCAGTTCACTGATCATGAAAAGTTGAGGCTTGCTACACTTGTGCCCGGGAACATACCGCTCATCACAATAATAACAAAGCCCCTTTTCCCGTCGGGCCTTGGCCTCGTCACTTGAGATCCTACGAATTGGAGTTGTAGAAGGAAGGGCCAGACGTGGGCTGGCAGGAGCTGGGCCCAATAAGCCGGTTCCAGAATGGGCCTTAGGTGAGGAATTGACCCCAATAGTACGGGTAGGTGAAAAAACCCTACGCTGTAAACTAAGTTTTTCTTCAATTAGTCTTGCCAAACCTATTGCATCTGATAACTTTTTAGGGGTTTTGAGTTTGACTTCTAGACGAACTTCCTCTTTCAAACCACCAATAAAACAACCGATCAAAAAAGATTCTGGAAGGCCATCAACTCGGTGCGATAATCTTTCAAACGCTTCAACATAGGCTGCCATTGTTGTCAGTTGCTTCAAGCGGTAAAAGGATTCCGAAGGGTCCTCGTAATCAGTTGGTCCAAATCGGCTCTACAAAGCTAACGTAAACTCCAACCAAGACCGAGGGCCTCGTGTTTTTTTATACCATCGGTGCCACTGTAGTGCAATGCCATCGAGGTGAAACGATGCCAAATGAACTTGATCTTCAGCAGCAACTTTCTAAAAGTCAAAGTATTGCTTGGCTTCGTTGACCCATCCCGTCGGTTCGTCTCTGCTAAACTGAGGGAAATGTAATTTTAGGTAAGGCTTAACGTCACCACTAGTAACAAGTTTACCCGACCCAGAACCTGCAGAATTAGACGGGTTCTTATCTTTTAGAGTCTGTATATCGCTTACCACTTGTTCTAAGAGAGCCGAGAGTTTCTCAAAGTTCTCAGCAGTTTCTAGTTGATACTGTTCGAGCGTTTTCTTTCGTGTTTCCATGGGGATCAACATCGCTCTGATACCACTGTTGTGGATCGATCGGGTTTCCAGAAGTGAACTAAGAAATTAGATAGGAATTTGAGAAGAAAATAGAGAAGAATCTTTGGGATAATTTTCAGCTTAAATTTATAAAACTCCAAAGGTTCCCATTTAAAGGAAACTACATGAACAATTCAAATCTAGTTTGGAAAATTAACGTGGGCGACATGGGCATCCCCATAATCTCCTTATTTTCAGCACAAATAAAAACAATCAATCAAACAACTAAGTCAAAATAAACGTGTTGATTAATCTGCTCCTTGGATCTTGGTTTTAGACACATAACATAATCAACATTGTACGAAGAAATCGTAATGATCTGTCGGAGATCGAGAATCGATCTTGAAAACCAGAGTGAAGAGATTGAAATGGAGATTAGTGCCAGTCCTGCATCAACATGAGATTAATTTTATAATATTAATTAGTACACAGTATAGGCGTAAACATCGAATCAATCAAAACTGCGAGTAAGAAAAGCAAAAAAAATAATTCTAAAGCCGAATCATGGAGGTGTTTTGACTACAGTGTTTCCTCTTCGGTATTTCACTTTATTCAATGGAATCAGACAACTTGTTGAACAAGTTTCAGAAGAAAATGTTTATATGAAAGCAAAATTAAATCAATAACCTCGATTACAACAACTGGAAAGTTTTTCCGACCAATTTTCATGGCAATTTCCTGAAAACCCGCCGGTTCGGACTATTATATTACGAAAAGACGACTTGATGCAAAATTTCTCATGACCTCAAGCAGTTTGGAGTCATTGTGAAATACATACATCCGACTCAATCCACTGAAAAATTGAAAAGACAAAAATGGCAGAGAAGATCATACGAAAGGCTGAGACACTTTTAAATAAACAATCGATGCAAGTTTGGAAATTATTATACCGATCGAACCTTGAATCTAGCGCTGATCACATGTGCATGTAAGCATAAATCTGTATACATCAATGTAGAGAGAGAAACTTTTTGAGAGCGAGAGAGAATTAGGGTTTTGGAGAACCTGTTGTCCTCTAGTGGACGTGGGTTGTATTCTCTATGCGGCTGTGCCTAGAAAATTCGAATTGCGTGTAGGGGTGCGAGAGTGAACCGTGGTTAAGTTGCACGTGAGAGAGCTGTGGTTAACTGGTTAACTAGAGATTATTCTCATGTAACACCCCGACCGATGGCGGAAACGTCGGGATGCCACGAGGGATGTGTAGATTGTTCAAAAGCTCGTGGGCATCTAAATTAAATCATCACATATCAATCAACCAAATAAATGTTTACACAAAAATCATGTCTATCATGAATTACATACATCAATTACACAAAAGAATTAGCTAAACTAACTAAACTCTAATCGCCAGAATTTTAGTTAATTAGCTAAGTCCAAGATCCTATGTGATGATGTCCAAAAGTGAGAATTCATCTTCTTCAACCTACTTAGCTTCATCACCTGAAACATGTAAAGAAATCAAGTGTCAACTACTAAGTAGTTGGTGAGTAATCATAAGTTTTTATACTTAAAAGGTTTTATAAAATGAATTTAAAAGTTTAAGTTTAAAAATGGTTTTATAAAAGGTTTAGATAAAATGAGTATAAATGCTTATAATTTTCTGAGAAATTCCACAAGAATACCTGTATGAGATAATCCAACCAATCTCCAAACTCAACAATCAAACACATACACAAACACATAATCACATATCCAATCAATCATAGTCAATCATAGATAATCATAGTTAATAATAGATAATCAACCACACACCTAATCAACCAATCTCAACATCCATATTCTCAAATAATATCTGCGACTATACATGGTCATTATGTAATTAACATAAGTTAAAAACATGATCCATGGAGTGGTAGCTAACCACGTGGCAATACACGAAACCAAAGCAATTAACCAAGGTCAAAAGCAATGTTTCTCGGAGTTGTGATAATCCAAGTGACAATACATGTAATCTTTGTTATTGACCGAGGTCAATGACAATGTTACACGAATATATAAATATAAGTGATAATCCATAAATAATGATAATTCAATATTGTGAATATCATATTGATAAACAGGTATTAGCCTGGTGTTATCAAAATAATATTTGAATTTGGTATACATGCTTCACCTCCGAGTTTTAAAAACAAAACAGTTTAAAGAAAGGGAGGTTATGAGAACTCCCCTGAGCTCCTTAATCTCGGTGTTTTAGTAGGATGTGCGCTCGCGTATACAAAGCGGGAAGCTCTCAACAATCTGTCATGAAATTGTGTTTCATATTCATAAGTATCCACGTTTACTAAGTTTAGTGTCTTTAAGGTTTCCGATTATCTGCTAATGTCCTTTTAACTTAGTATTTAATCTAAGTTAACTTAAAATTGTTCAAGGCTTATCAATGATCATCTTTATTCATTTATCCCATCTTATATATATGCATGATTATCCAATCCCACTTAAGTTATTTAAATTATCAATTTACTTTTAGCTTAATGTCATAGTTAGGTTATTCTAGAAAATTCACATTTATATTTGAAACCTCATAATTTAACTTATGTATATAAGCTAAAAGGTGGTGAGTCTTACTTGCTCATGCATGCATGAGTGTGTTTACATCCTTCCCTTTTTGCTTATTTCGATTTGTACGAGTCTATGTAATCTCCCCCTAAATTTTTTAAAGAGGTTTTGGTTCGCCTACCACTTAGACCAGCGAACCTAGTGGCCTGAAGACCCTAGGTTCGTTCCTTCTAGGTTCGCCAGCACCTGGTTCATGAAACTGCTAGGGTTCGGCTGCATTAGGGAGGGGCTCGGTCATATGGTTCGCCACAATAGAGCCTAGGTTCGCCGATGGCATGGTTCGGCTTCCATTAATGGTTCGGCTAGGTTAGTTATATGATGAAGGTTCGTATCCACCTATGGTTCGCAAGTCAAGAGGGTTCGGTTACCCCCTTGGTTCGCTACTCCTCGATGGTTCGGCCCAGGGTTCGCCACCCTTGGGTTCGTGGCACTAAAAAGGTTCGGTCAAAGGAGATAAAGGTTCGTGGGGTCCCTGCTGGCTGAAGGTTCGGCTCGACCATGCAATTCCAACAGAAAAGTTCGTGGCATGGCGAGGGTTCGTGAGTGCCATGAGCGGCGGCTAAAAGGTTCGGCTGGTGGGGGAATGTTCACAGGGTTCGGCCAAGTCCCACACACAGGTTCGCCAACCTGTAGTTCGCGATCAGCAGCCACGTTCGTCCCTAGCAGAAACTATCTATGACTTCCCACGGTTCATAACAGTTTCGATTTAACAGAAAAACAAGATCCTAATCCCGATCAAATGTCCAATACGCAACCACCTCATGTTTATAACAAAACCCAAAAAGTAAAACGCAGATTTACCTCGATTCGTTGGTCAAATGTGTGATTTCTTCGTATCCTCTTGTAGCTCTCGTTTACACGAACGCGTGGACACCAAAATCTCTTGAATCCGTCGAGTAACGAGCGATAATAGTTAGAGAGAAGGTAGAGAGAGAAAGCTATGGCGTGAATGAGAGTGCAGAGAGAGAAAGTTGTAGGTGAAAATGAGAAGGAAGAGGAAGAAGTGGGCTTTTATAGCCCGGGATCTCCCCGCGTGTTCGGTTCCGTTTTTATCGCGATATAATATAATAAAATGCTCGGTTTCCATTAGTAACACATCTTTAAAACATTAAACATTTAAATAAATAAGTTTAGTTTTACATAAAATGAATTTAAATAATTCGCATCGCAAATTGATTCCGTTTCATAATTATTAAATAATTATTTTATTAAAACGTTTTGTTCGGATTTGTTTTAAGTTGTGATTCCTAATAAATGTTTTAAGTTTCGTTTATTAAATTAATATCGTTTGATATTATTTAATTATCTCGTCGAAACACGTTATTCGCGTACGTATTCGTAAAGATCGTCACCTTTACGAATCCAACGCTCGTATCGTATTTCGATTCGATTTACGATTTATGGAATATTGTTTCAAAATACTATTCTTAATAATTATATTCGTGCGAATCGTCACTCACGCGAACACATTATTAAGTTAACATTTCTGAATTAATATTCGCGTTTAAATAATGTTCGTAATCTCACCATCGCGTAGTTGTTCTTATTAAGACTTCCATTATTTATTAACTTTAATATTATCATTCCCAAACCAAAACCCACTAAACCCTAGTCACTGACACATCCATGATAGACCGAAATATGCATATGTATAGGGCATATGCAGAGGTGGATCGCAACCTCCCCTACACCGTCCCACCGCTATTTCGATAAACCATGACCATATGTCCTTGACTACGTTTAGCAACCAGATCATAACTAACTCCCAGTTCCATCCCAATCCAACCCAAATCCATTCTCATTCCCAACAATAATCCATAATCAGTATAATGTAACTGCGATAAACTCTCTGGTTCTGTTTTAGTTGGGTTACAACTAAACTCCCCATGGTTTACGCATATAGTATATGTTCTAACCATGTATACCAGTAATAGTGATAATCATCAAATAATATGTCAATATTTATAATTACAAAATCTCAGGTCGTGACAGTACAATCGTACGGATGTACGGTTGTACGGACAACCCAAAGTACAGTGATGTTACATCTCACATGTTATAAAATAGATTTTTTTTTTTGCTTAGCAAGCTTCATTATATGGTACCTGCCAACAAGCTGCTAGCACGATTCAAGAAACAAGTACACCAAAAAGAAAAATTTAACACCAAAAAACATCGCCTAATTGCTCTATTTAAATGCAAACTTACACCAATCTTCTCATTTTAACGTACCCTTTAGTGCTCTGTGTTTCACACACATAAAACTTTGAACTTTAATCTCCTCCAAAAGGTTTCTGATTGATGGCTTCTTGTTATTGAACACCACATTATTTCTGGATTTCCATATGTACCACATGGCTATTAGTATGATCGTGTGAACGCCTTTTTTATTCACCATGTTTAATGGCATATGTTTATGAACTTCCAACAAATCCGCAACCAAGAAAGCAAATATGTGACGAATTTCACACCAACTAGAAATCAATTGCCACATAACTATAGACACATAGCAGGATAAGAAGATGAGCTGCAGTTTCGGTTCCATCCATACACATTGGGCACACTTTTAATTTGATAATCAGGCCCATCCTTTCCAATGCTTCAAAATTTGGTAATCTACCCATTTGTGATCTCCAGGCCAAGATATTGACCTTTAGTGGCACCCATTTGGTCCACTGCAATGTAAAATGACCTATCCGTTCCTCTTTTTTTTGCTGCAGTGATCACGAAGAAACTTGACATGTAACTCCCCGACCAACGGTGGAATCATTGGGGCGTTCACAAAGTGTAGATTGTTCATAAGCACGTGGTAGTTAATGTAAATACATCAAACATACATTAAGAGAAATTCAAGCTTAAAATTTTAATATATCTAAAACATCCATAATCCATTACATCATAAAAATGAAATAGTAAATCCCAAATTCAAAGTCTAAATATAATAATAAAACTAATAATCTAAATCCAAGCTCTAGCATCCTTAAGTAGAGATTCCACCTGAAACATGTTTAAAATTCAAATAGTGTCGAAGTATTAAGTTTGACCAATTTTAACATTCCTAACAATGTTAAAGTAGTAGACTATCACCGCGGGCCTCCCCCGAAGAGTAAATGAAACATCGATGGGATGGTCGGTCCAATAGATCTATCATAGACACTAAAAGCTTAATAGTATGATCAATACACATGCTTAGCTATAGTTCAACAAGTCTAAGACCATTAAACTAAGTTTCACATGATAAGAATAAAGTGTAAGTTTAACATGTTTCACCCCAGAAATAAAAGCATAAAATAAGGGCTATGAAGACTCACCTTGACAAGTGAGATATCCTTTGATATTAAATGATGCCAAATGTGTAGTCAAGCAATATCCAACACAATCAACTTAACCTAGATTGTTTAAATCATACATAAAGTTATGTAACTATGACTTATATGATATTTCTAACACAACGAGGTTAGTGCAATTGTATTCCATATGTGAAAGTTTGTAAATGTTTTTGTGCTAAAAGGTTTTGTATGTGTAACCACTTTAATATTTTAAAGTTTATGATTTAATTGATAAATTTTTAATTTATAAAATAAATTGTTAATTAATAATGAAGTAAATGACTTATTAATACTAGTATTAAATATCATTGTCTTAGAAAAGATTTATAGTTTCTATGTTACCCAAAAATAGATTAATCTTAAACAATTTAAAATCAATATATTAATTTGTTTATAATAGTTATATTGTTATTTATTAAAACAACTTTGATTAAATATTTTCTTTGATTAAATATTAAAATTTTTAAAAATAACTTTACTAATAATATAATATCTGAACATTTATAAATGTAAACAAATATTTAAATGTACAAGTTTAATAATAAAATTTCGTTTGTTTTACATACCCTTTAATAAATGTTATTATGTATTTTATAAAATCTTATATAAATGCATTGAATAAAATACAATCAAGTTTTATAGGTTTAAAATAATTTCAAAAATAACTCTAAGTATAAAATATCACTTTGTATTTTATTTATATTATATATATATATATATATATATATATATATATATGCAGCTACTCTAATAAAGGAGTATTTTTAGGAGGCATGTGTCGCTTTTTGGTTAAATATAATAAAAATTTTCCCTCTTTCCTAATATATATTAATATTTTTTAGTAATTATATTACATAATTAAATATTAAAAAAATTAAATTTTCTTATTCTAATGTTTTTCAAATTTATTAAAATTTAATAAATTATAAGAATACTTCAACTGTATCTTATCTTAAAGTATAAATTTGTTATCAAATGTTTACTATTAATTTATATTAATAAATTATATTTGTTTAATTATTCAACATGTGTAATACACAGTTTTCTAGGCTAGTATATATGTATGTATATATATATATATATATATATATTTACACTTATTAGAACTAAATAAATATCTTATATTATATTATATATATATATGTATATATATTTAGCTAAATAATATTTTTCAGGTTTATAAAAATTTTTGGTGAAATTGGAATATAAAAATAAGTTTTAATTTGAAAGATAAAAAATGACAAAAACCCAACCCTGCCCGGGCTCGAACTCGAGACCTGAGAGGGATCCGAACCTTAATACACATGAGAGTAACCTGTTGATCTAGGCATCAGCCGCATTAAGACTTCTGTTTCTATTAAACTTAACATCACTCGATTGTTTTCCCCAATTTAAGATTATGCATATCAAAACCCTAGCCCTTTCGATCCAGAAATTCGTCTGATTCCGACTTCGTTGGTAATCAGAACCATAAGGCTTTTGTTACCCTATGAAAAACGAGTATGAAAATGTATAGAACACTAACCTTTGTGTACAAATGGATGGGTTTCGGTTACTGGTTCAGAAGTATGAAAACCGAATTGTTTGTGGCTTGGTTCGCGATCTGGAGAGATTGTGAGCCGATTTCGAATACACAGAAAGATTAGTCGAGCTCAGATGCACGTATGGATGGATTTAATTTGGTTTTTATGTGTGTTTATACAGATTTTGAGTTCTCGATTGATTACGGACATTTAGGAAAAAATATCGTATGGTTTTGACTTTTAAACGAAAAATTGGGGTTTGATCCCCATCCCTAAAGTTTCGTAGTTGATAAAGATTCGAACTTTGAGTGATTTTATCGGTTGATTTGGCTGAAATATTGATGTGGGTCATGAATGGGTATGGATTGACCCATAGAGAGATACAGGTGAGAGAGCTCAAGTTCGAGTTAATAGCAAATCTGACCCTACAATTTTTGTTTGTAATTTCAGGTTTTAACTTTGTCAATTCCAGCCCCCTCACTTTTATAACAACAAGTTACATTTGCTAGAAATTTGTATAATTTTATAAATACTGATATAATTAAAGTATCTATAAATTTATGGATGTTTTATTTATTATATATATATAGCTAAAAACAAAATTATTTGCATAATTTATTTTCACAAACAATTTCTAAATTTTATATAGTTTATTATTATATATATACACACACATATTTTTAACTTAGAATATATTATAATTGTTGTTGTTGTTGTTATTATTATGTATACATATTTTTGTTATTTATATGTATTATTATTATTAGCACTATATATATATATATTAATGATTTGTAACTAGAACGAAATTTCGAATTTTCATTAATAACTTTTTAATTTACCTAAGTTATTGAAATGTTACAGTCTCCCATACTTTTAGGAATTTCTGCCCTGAAATTAAAAAGAAACTATTGAAAACAAATGTGGATGTTTCGCTTTCCTTTGGTCTTCGCGTTCCCACATGAACTAATGACCATGTTTCGATTCCTAATGAAGTTTGGCGATCGACATTTGGCTTTGCTTTAATTGTTTGACGTGAAAATCCTTGAATTTACCGTTTTCTTAATGATATTCATCGAAGCATTTATGCGAACATCATTGTGTAGATTGTAAGTGTTTTGTAATAAACGTTAAAATTTTATTACAATTTTTTTCATGAATTTTTTATTACGATTTATGTTTGTTGAATCTAATAATCCTAAAAGAAAGATACCAAGACCTTCTCCCCTACTTTAGTTAGTTTCCGTATTGATTTCTACTGAATTCTGGTTAGAGTAATGTACCATTTATTAACACTGTTTATGTATAGGGTATATGTAGGGCAACCCAGCCATCAACCCACCACGTTGTCAATATTTGATAGTTTTCCTTAAGTCAGGTCTATGGTGATTTCTATTCTACTATGTAACGCTCGTGTCACACCCCGAGCCGGCGGGCTGGACCGGGGTGCGATATCGTTTGATAATCGAAATGATGAGATTGTTTACATAGCACATGATACATAAATGATAAATGCTAACATGACAATGAAATAGAACTACAAAGTTAATTACATTATTTCCTCATAATTTAACTAAGTAAATCTAATCAAAAGAATCAATGAGTTCATATCTTGTATCTGTATAAGATATACAAAAGATGATTCATGGTTTTTGTCATCCAAAAGTATGCAACACAAAATTAGCTAGGCCTTCTTAAAGTCCCCTAGCTAAGTCACTGTAATCCTGGTGACTAAGACTGTTCGTCACCTGAGAAAACATGCATTTAAACAAAGTCAACACTAGGTTGGTGAGTTCATAAGTTTAATATTTGAAATCCTTGAAATGTTTACATACACAATCACAATTTCATACTTGTTTGTAAGTTGTTTGATTCACCCGTTCACACAATGGCCTTTCCATAGTTATATTTACAAGTGATATCTTATCCTATTAGTTATGCTTATATAGAGGGCATATGTAGAGGAACGAAGCCCCAGCCAACATCCCATCACGTATCTAATAGAACTTAATACCACTTGCAATACAACTATGGATCCCCATTTTCATTTCACCCATCCGTTTGTATTTATCACCCATCGAATCATATGTAGAATAATATAATATAAGGGGTTTAATTATCAAATCGAAGTATTGATAAACCCTTTGTGCATGATATTATGAACTATGTTATCTTGTAGTATGTAACGAGTTATAAGCTGAGTGTTATAAGAACTTGTTTTATTACACTTAACTAACTCTGGTGTTGAATGATATTATGAAGATATATTATCTTCATATCATTCATGTTTGTGTTGTTGCTGTCATCATGTTCACCTGTGTTTATCTGATCTTGTGAGAATAATTAAGCGTTGTAAGATAGAATCTTATAACTATTATTCTGTTGTGTTGATGATTTATGAAGTTATATTATCATATTCATCTTCGTTATCCCTGTCATATCATGATCATACAAGCATGCATACAATGATAAATGATAATAAGTCAAGTAATATTATCCAATCAAAGTATAAGCAATATGTTAAACTAAAACTTTTAAGTAAATAAAAGTTAAGCATGTTTCTCAGCCCCGAGAGTTTAAAATCAGTTAAGATTAAAGAAAAGGGGCATATGAACTCACCTTGTGTTTGAAGTGGTTGACTTAGCTTAAAACAAGAAATGCACGCGCTCTTGATTGTACTTGTAGTGTATTCATGTCACACCCCGAGCCGGCGGGAACAGATCGAATTTCCCGTTGGGTGGAAGGTTCTCGGGGCGCGATATCGTTTGATAATCGAAATGATCAGATTGTTTACGTAGCACATGAGATATAAATGAGAAATGCTAACATGACATCAATACAGAATTACAATGTTAAATTACATTGTTTCTCATTATTTAACTAAGTAAATCTAGTCAAAAGAATCAATGAGTTTGTATCTTGTAATTGTACAAGATATACAAAATATGATTCACTGTTTTGTCATATCAAAAGTATGGAACACAAAATGAAGCTAGGTCTTCTAAGAGTCCACTAGCTTAGTTCTTGCATATGGGTACTACACCTGTTCGTCACCTGAGAAAACATGCATTTAAACAAAGTCAACACTAGGTTGGTGAGGTCATAAATATAGTAATTGAAAACCTTGATTTGTTCACATGCACAATCACAATGTAATTTCTGATACTTGTATGTTGTTTGATTCACCCGTTCACCCAATGGCTTCTCAATAGTTATATTCACACGTAATATATCATCCTAGTAGTTATGCTTATATATAGGGCATATGTAAGGGAACCAAGCCCAAGCCAACATCCGACCACATAACTACTAGAACTCCACACTACTTGCAATACAACTATCGTTATCCATATCCATATCACATGTTCGTCTCATTAGTTGATCACCTGTTATATCATGTATAGAATAATATAATAATAGGGTTTAGTTATCAAACCGAAGTATAGATAACCCTTATATGTATTAAGGATATTAGATTTACTTAATCTACTCCTTGTATTATTCTATTACTTGTGGGGTTAACTGTTGATCACTTTTAATTATTAAAAGTGTTAGTTAACGACTTGTTATTTGATCTCAACTTGTAACGCATAGAGCCTAAAAGGAATCCATTGTAATCCTCACGTAATCAGATTACAATGCATCCGATTTACCTCTACCACGTTGTGTATTCTCATTGTTGTTAACAAGGTTAAATAAGAACTTGTCTTATTACTTTATGTTAACTGCTGTGTGAATGATGTTGTTATCATGAAGTTACATTATCATGATTATCATTCTAGCTGTTCCATATAGTCACCATGTTGTCATTAAGCCGTGGTAAGAACTAGTCTTACTACCCTTAATCGACTCAGGTGGTGGATGATAATTGTTCTCAACTTGTAACGCATAGAGCCCAAAAGGAATCCATTGTAATCCTCACGTAATTAGATTACAATGCATCCGATCTACCTCTACCAAGTTGTGTATTCTCATTGTTGTTAACAAGGTTAAATAAGAACTTGTCTTATTACTTTATGTTAACTGCTGTGTGAATGATGTTGTTATCATGAAGTTACATTATCATGATTATCATTCTAGCTGTTCCATATAGTCACCATGTTGCTATTAAGCCGTAGTAAGAACTAGTCTTACTACCCTTAATCGACTCAGGTGGTGGATGATAATTGTTCCATATAGTCACCATGTTGCCATTAAGCCGTAGTAAGAACTAGTCTTACTACCCTTAATCGACTCAGGTGGTGGATAATAGTTCTCTATGTTACTTTGTAATATGTATCGAGTTGTAAAACTAAGTATTATAAGAATCTATCTTATGACACTTACTTAACTCTTGTGTTGAATGTTATTATGAGGATATATTATCTTCCTAACATTCTTGTGTTTTGTGGTTGTTGCCTTTATGTTATCCTGTGATTATCCCAATGTTTGTTCATGTAAGAATAACTAAGTGTTACAAGAGATAATCTTACAAATATGTTATTCTATTGTGTTGATGAGTTATGAAGTTATATTATCATATTCATCTGAGTTATCCCTGTCACATCATGATCATACAAGCATGCATACAATGATAAGTGATAATAAGTTAAACAATATTATCTAAATCAAAGCATAAGCAATATGTTAAGCTAAAACTTTTAAGTAAATAAAAGTAAGCATGTTTCTTAGCCCCGAGGGTTTAAAATAAGTTAAGATTAAAGAAAAGGGGCATATGAACTCACCTTGTTGTTGAAGTGGTTGACTTAGCTTAAACAAGAAATTGCACGCGCTCTTGATTGCACTTGTGATTGTGTTCACGATCCTGTATTTGTTTCATGTTGTTCGTAACTTGTAAGTATGAGTTGTAATTATTCGTGTGTGTGTATGTGTTCACCCTAAATTTGGTCAACACTCACGTGTCTCGGTCTTTGTTCTTCATTCGGCCCTTATGTCGTGTGTTTAGTCTGATTCTCTATTGGAAATCTAAAACTTTATCATTAAGTGTTAGTCATTTTCATTGTCATGAGACTTGTAACATCAGTGCCGGAACCGTCACCGGAACAGTGGTCGTGAACAGTACATGAACAGTAATCAGGTAAAAATTTCATGTAATTCAGTGTATTTTATGTTCATATCAAGTCTTAGTATCATTTCATATTATCAAAACAGTGAATTCTCAGTCATTTCAGAGAAATCAGTTCAGAACAATGATTCTTAAGTCAGATAATTATCTGGCAACACAGAATCATCATGTGATTTATTTGTTAGGATTTTATTATGTATAAACGTATGTGAGGATTACAGAACAAAACAGCACGAATGTCGTTACGTGAATGCTAAACCGACGGATTATTCGTATAGGTGACGATCTGTACGAATAAATCTGAAAGTTTAACGTTCTGAATGATATTCAATAATTAGAAAAACAATATTGAAAAGTGTAGTTATCGTCGTATTTGATTCGAACAAATACGCGCGATGACCGCGCCATTCGATTTAAACGCTAAATAAATATTTTGTAAATTAAATAATTAAAAGATATTTAGTTAATTTATTAGGAATCACAACCTAAAATAAATTTTATGTTTCTATTTTAAAACCGAGTCATTTCGAAACGAAAACGACGAGAAACTGACATTTTTACGCGAAACCACGCGAACCCGAACAAAACCGGGTATTTCCCCCACATTTATTGTGGCATTTAATGCCACAACAACCACCATCTACCAGCCACAACTCCATTTTCGTCACCCCTCTCCTCAAGCTTTCTCTCTCTAAAACCTTTAACTTCTCACTAAGATTTCTAGCTCAAATCACCACCATTTTGTGTGTTCTTGGTGTCAAAATCACCCCCATCACTTGTAGAATTCGAAAGTACAAAGGATCTAAGGTTTCATCCACTGATTTGAGGTAAAATCACGAAGTTATGTTGCGATTTTAGGGTTTTAAAAACCCTCTTGATCGAAGCTAGTAAAGCCGGTTAAAAACCTCCTCAACACTTAGGGTTTACACCATCCGCACTTAGAATAACATAGGAACGAGCTTAGCTACAAACCTTGGCCGATCTCTCGAAGAAACAAGGCTTTTTGGTCGAGTTCCCGAACGGCCGAATAGCTCACCATCAGGTGGCCGAATGACAACCAGGTCGAATGACCAGCCCTATGTCGAATGACCCTATTCGGTCGGCTCTTCTTCATGCGGCTCAAACCCCCTTCGATCGAGTCTCATTCGCCCCTTCCCTCTTCGGCCAAAGCCATTCGATCGGCCCCTCTTTCGACAGACCCATTCGACCAAGAAGCCTCATTCGGTCATGACACATCATTCGTCCACTTCCCCTTCGGTGAAGCATGATTCGGATGCAGGCCATTCGGTCTAGGATCATGAGTTAAGTTAGCCGAGCTTCGGTTAAGGAAAAGTGGACTGGTCGAACGTGCATGGCTAGGGTGATATGATTATGCTTGGGTCGGGAGTGTGTGTATGCATGGGATGGGACTCCTTGTGTATGCATGGAATCATAAATTAGGGTTTCATCCTATACACCTAACCAAGGTTGAACCAAGGACCAAACTTAGAGGTTTCAAGAAAGGATTCATTTAAGACACGAAGGATTCAAGGCTTTATATAAAAAAATCATGAGAATCAAACAACAACTTAGGGTTCGAGTGTTAATTTAATTATTAACACCTAACCCTTAGGAAAATTCATCAGGCAATTAACTAACCTAGATGGTTATTTAAACTATCCAGGTTTAGTTGATCTAAGTATTGAAAGGAAATAACTTGGAAATCAAGGTTTTAATAAATGGGCCGAGGTTGGCCCAACGGGCTTAATCTAAGCCCAACATATGTTAAACGTTCTTGCAAATAAATTAATTATGTTATAATAAAAGAAAATGATTTATAAACTTTATTAAATCATACTAAATAATGTTTTCTAAATAATTGATTTATAATGAAATAAATTAAATACGATTTAACTAGGTACTTGAAATGACTTGTGGGATTAGGGTTGCTAATGGGTAATAAGTTAGTCTAATTAAATGAGATCTTAGAAGCACATTAGTAATTTAGGACACATAGTTGCACGCCGAGACCAAAACCCTAGATTACGTCTATTATAGATACTCATCGTATGCGAATTCTTTTAAAATAACTCAGGAACCGAAGATACTTAAGCTACAAACAACGAGCGCGCATTTTGTGGTAATTCAGTACAAAGCAACACAGGTGAGTTCATTGCCCCTTTTCTAACATTTTTGTTTTAAACGCGGGGCTGAGAAGCATGCGTAAACTGTTTTATTTAAACTGTTTATTTAAATGCTTTTATATACTATATGTTTTACATATATATGTTGTTTATACTCCTAGACTCCTGTCTAGGAAATTGATAAACAGATCAAGTTATCAAATAATTTAAGGTACTCTTATGAGCAATACTTAAATTTAAACTCTAAATCAACCCTTAGTCCATCAAGTTCAAATTCAAGAATCTAAATTCAAAGTGAAATCATATGAACATAATCAAGAGATCATAGTCAAGTCATAACTCAGTGTGTGATCTGAGACCCAAGAATCTTAATCAAATCAATTATCATTGTGAATCATGGGAACTCAAAAGATCAAGATCAAAAGGCTCAAGGAATCAGAAATCATAAATGTGTGTGAATCATGAAATAATGAAATCATTATGATCTAATGAAATCATTAATACTCAAGTTAAGGTGGATGTCAGTTGTATATGGAATCAAGACCACGTGTAACACACATATAAAGTCCCTTTCAGGTATAGAAGACTCTTGTAGTCAGGCTATACGGGCAATAACATGAACGATCAAATGGAATCAATATCAAGGTCAAAATCATGAGAATCAAGAGATCAAGAATCACAGGATATCCTTAAAGTCCCACTCAGATGCAGAAGACCATTGAGTCAGGCTGTAACGGGCAAAACATTAAAGTCCCACTCAGATGCAGAAGACCATTGGGTCAGGCTGTAACGGGCAAAACATTAAAATCCCGCTCAGTTCAAGTGTACTCCTTGTGAGTTATGCCTGACATGGGTCACGTGTGAGAGGTTACAACTTGGACAACCACCCACAACTAAGTCTAATTGGTTGGGTCAAATAATGCCCAATCATCATGTCTTAGTTGTACTTAATGTTTTATTTAATTATTTAATTAAATATTTGACATTTTACTATTATCACTGACTTTTGGGAAATCCTATATCTAAGATCAAAAATCAAGAGGATCAAAGGCAAATCAGGTTTCAAAATCATAATCAAATACAGAAGTGTTAGGTAAAAATGCTTAATTATCATTAACAACAGTGTCATATGCATATTAGTATGTGGTGGGATAGCGTCTGGGCTTGACCCTTTCGTGATTCCCTATATATAAGCATACCGATGTGGATATTACATGTGGAGTTAATGAGGTTAGGGTCTTTACCAAAAGAGGTTTTCAAGTCATTTTCAAATCATTTTCAAATCACAAAACTATATGAACTTACCAACCATGTGTTGACTTGATTTTTGCATGACTTCTCAGGTGACGAACAGGTCAACTAAGGAGTTATTCCTTTTGGACTAGGACTTCAGATAGAAGACTTAGTATTTTGGACCTGCATATTTTTGAAGACATCATTACACTAATTATTTTGTATATCTTGTATAAATGCAAGATAGAAAGTTATGATGTTGATGGTAGATTTACATTGTTAAATTATAAACAATACCGATGTAATTTAGCTTTGTAATTCTATTATAGTTATCATTTCTCATTTGTATCATGTGCAATGTAAACAATCTGATCATCACGATTATCACTCACGATATCGCGCCCCGGGAACCTTCCGCCCGACGGGACAACCGATCCTATCCCGCCGGCTCGGGGTGTGACAAGACTTAGTATTCAAACTCCACAATTCCTTAGGTTTACAATTTTAAACCACACTTGTTATTATTCCATATTCCCCATACTTAATTGTTGGTTTAAAATAAAGGTCGATATACCTAATCATATGGGCCGAATGCTTATTGTTGGGCCTAAGCAAGTATTGTTGGATCGGGACTAGTTGTGAGCCAAATAACATCCCTATGGATCGGTTGGGCCATAGTGGGTCAGGATATTTATGTTGGGTTGATTAAGTACTTTGGGCTTCATAGAGGAGTTGGGCCGGTTTATTTATGTCGGGTTAATCCAAGAGCATACATTGCCGACCAAAGGAAAAAGGGCTGCCTTTGTTTCCAGCGAACCTTTGGGTTCGTTAGAGCCATGGTTCGGCTAAGGGAGGGTGGCTCATGAAGGTTCGTGACCATAGTCCACAGGTTCGCCTAGCATAGTTGCGGCAGCAAGGTTCGTTGAGGACTAAGGGTTCGCAGCAACCAAATGGTTCGGCTAAGGTCTTGCATGGGAGGTTCGGCCGAAGGTCTTAAAGGCTCGGCCCATTAAAGGTTCGTGGGTGGCACAAGGTTCGTCCCCTTTCCCGCCTAACACAGGTTCGCTACCCTTGAATGTGTTCCAGTGAGTTGCAGGTTCGGCTAGGACTCCCGAATCCTGTGTGTAGTCGACGTCACCTAGCTCTAACTCTTGTTCTGGCCATACACATGATGTTTTCCCCGCCCAGGTTAGTTTGCCATGGTGTATAGTGTGTGCGTATTCAAGTACTACACTGATAGGACATATGTTATCAAACAAGAACATACAAAACCCTAATCCCGTGACTTTCTTTTGCTCATACCTCGGATTTCAGCGGCTAAAACTCCAGATCTTCTGTATTTCTAGGTAGAGGATCTCCCAAGCTTCGTTTAGACACCAAGAACACCCGATTTCGTTGAGAAATGACCAAGTTATGAGGATTTGAAGAGTGATTTTCCTAGTGAGAGAATAGGTTCGGGATTGGGGGTTTAGTGAGAGAGAAAGCTGATAGAAATGGGGGATAAACACCCTCATTTGGTGCTTATATACCCGGGGGTATTCTGGTTCGTTTCGGTTGCTCGGTTCGCGTTTTCGTCGCGTTTCCGGAACGTAACGCGTATTTTACTTGTTTTAATCAAAAGAATTGTTATTTTAATTATTTTGTTGAGTTTCAAAATTGTAAAAATATAAAACATTTTATTTTGTTAATTTATTTCCGTTCGTGTCGTATTTCGTTTTCGTTTCGTTTCATCAGAACGCGTCGCCATCGCGCGTATTCATTCTAATCGTCACCCGAACGAACACGACGATGGTTTTGCTTTTCGACTTTTGTTTTCTACTTTTCAGTCACTATTTCAGATCGTTAAACTCACAGATATGTTTGTGTGAATCGTCACCCACGCAAAGACACTGTCAGTTTGCTATTCTGAAACAACACTGTAATTAAGCTGTGAATTGTATTTCGTCACTGCCGGACACAACTAAACATCCTGTTTTCACATTGTTTTCGTATTGATTTGTCGGCAATCTGATTCTGTCATCTATGGATATCAGATCGCGACCGACTTGTTCTTGTTATGCACTTGAACACTATTGTTTCTCTTGATTCGTTGTATTAACTGTACTTAGGTTTTCACCTAAATAGAAACAACTATTGTTTATAATGAGTGTTGTACTTACGACATTTAAGTTTACACATAAATACGTACAACTGTTTCTTGTATTTTGAATTCTGTTAATACAAGCATTGTTCACAAACATGTATTTACACATAGTAAATGGTGAAAGTACACATACCATACGGACTTGCCGGATGATCTGGTACTGGATTTCACAATTCACGATCCTGTATTAATTTCATGTTGTTGTAACTTATGAGTATAAGTTATAGGAGTTTGTGTGCGTGTATGTGTTAGCACTAACTTAGCTAACACTCGCGACTCCCGGTCATTGTTCTTCATTCGGCCTCACTTAGTTGTTATAGACTTGATAACACTTACCCCACTAGGTTTAGATTAGCTTACTTTGTTGTTGATTTAGGCTTCATTTGAATCACTATCTTGACAAAAGGATTCCAAGTATAAAACTTAGATTTTTGGCTTGAATGTTATTAATCTTTAACATGTTGTAACCTATCTTTGTGTTATAATTTCCACAATTGTCCATAATTATTTCACCACCTTTTTAGTATGATATTACCCACACCATGCATATTATCCTTAACCACTTGATTCCTTGTGTTTATTTCAATTTAAACCTTGTGGGCCTCATGTTGGGCCAATGTATGTACGTGGGTCAACTAAATCACTTGGGCCTTAAGTGTATGTGTGGGCCAAATAAGATTGGGCCGAATGTGTGGGCTTTGGGCCAAATGATTCTAGGTCGAATGTGTATGTGTACGGCCCGAGTATATACTACTGGGCCAAAGGTTTTAACTGCACCGGTTGGAATGTGTGAGCTGCACAATGTATTGGGCCAGTCAAACGGGATTGGTCGGATCAGTGACATGGGTCGAGCACATTGGCTGAAATGGATCGAAGGAAAGCATGGCATCAATCCAGCGAACCTTTGGTCGTTTGGGTAAAGGTTCGGCCCATCCCTTGGTCTAGTCTCCCAGGTTCGCACCACCCCTTAGGTTCGTGACTTATAAGGTCCGGCTACCATTCCAGCTCAGGTTCGTTCGAGTGAGGGTTCGTAGCTAGCTTGGGTCGGCAGAGTGATGGTAACAGGGTTCGGCCGAAGGTATGAAGCCAAGAAGGTTCGCGGCCATGAGGTGGTTCTGGAACGGGTTCGGTGGGGGCATGAAGGTTCGTGGCTTATGTGAGGGTTCATGAGCATGCCGAAGGTTCGGCTAATGACTGGAGGTTCGGTGAAGACACATGTTCGCATGCATGGATTCGGCCACCTTGGAACTCAACTCAAAGGGTTCGTGTCCCATCTCCCTTTTCAGCCGAGGTTCGGCTCCACCAACTTCATCGAAACTGTACCTCCATCCTCAATCATTCCTTCATGATCACTTGTTCTAGGCTGTCTCATGTTGTAGTTACACTAGAAGGGTTTCTCGTGGTCATGTGGTTCGAGCTATAGGATGGTTAACGGTTAATCTCGTGTGTGGACGAACAAGGGTAGGAAACCGTACTTTTCGAACTATCAAAGCTCATTACCTCGAGTTTAAGCAAATGAATCCACAGATCTGTTGTACTTCTATGTAGGGAATGTTTGTAGCTTCAATTTGGCACCAAGATTTCTCAAAATGGTTGAGATTTGAGTGAAAAATGTTAGAGAGAAGTTATAGAGAGAGAGGGTGACCAGAATTTAGGTTTAGAGAGAGAGTGGGATGTGAAGAAATGAAAGAAATGGGCTCATTTAGCCTTTAAATACCCCGAGGGTATTCGGGTTCGTTTCGGTTGCTCGTTTTCGTCTCCGTTGCGTTTCCGGATTTTTTTTCGCGTGTTTTTGCGTATTTAAAATAAAAGAGTTTCTTTGATTTATTTTTGATGAGTTTCAAATTGTAAAACGTGAAATATTAAATTTCTTAACTTTATTATCGTTCGTTGTCGTGTTTATTTCGTTTCGTCCGAACGCGTCGCCTTCGCGCGTATTCGTTACGAATCGTCACTAGAACGAACACGACAAGGTTTTGCTTTCTGATTCTTGTTTTTACTTTCCAGTCATCATTTCAGAACGTTAACTTACAGAAGTTTGTGTGAATCGTCACACGCAAACACACTGTTAGTTCGTTATTCTGAAACGACACTACAATTATGTCTTTTTAATTGTATTTCCTCACTAACGGACTCAACTAACATCCTGTTTTCA
>SZYD01000654.1:0-39549 GCA_009363875.1 Mikania micrantha
CAAATGTGGTCCACTAAAATCGGTTTTCAAGGTTTTCGGGCTAAGGTGGGGTTTTTAATTTATGTATTCCCTATATATATTATATATATATCAGGAGCTAAAGATCTAAGATATATTGTAAATTTAGAATGTGACACACCGATTAACATATTAAATTATATTAAAAGGTATAATTTGTCTTTCACATGTGTTATTACATACAAATTTATATGTTAACTTAGATTTGAATGTATGTTTGGTTTTTTATTTTGTATAAAAAAGTTCAAATCTTTCATAATAATACAAAGAATATTGAAGAAATATTAAACATAGTACTATAGCGTATTAAAACATAGTACTAGCTTAGATACCGGTGGTTAGATTTATCTGAAGGACTAAAGATTCTAATATGTATTGTAAATTTAGGATATGACACACTAATTAATATATTAAAATATATTAAAAGTTTACTTATTTTCCAAATGTGTATATTGCATACAAAGTTATGTTAACTATTCCTGTAATAGTTGCTGCTTCTGCATAAAGAAGTTTTTTCAAATTAAAGTTTAATATTACAATATACTTATAATATACAATATCACATGAAAGATTAATAAATTTGAACATATGTTTGGTATTCTATTTAGTATAAAAAGATAAAATCTTTTAATAATAATAGATTGAAAAAAACAACAACAAATATCCAGTGTAATCCCACTTTGTGAGGTCTGGGGAGCTGAAACAACCCTTAACCCTAACCAAATGTGGTATTGAGGCTGCTTCGTGAGAGTCTCTGGCATAAAAACAATTTCAACTTTACACACACACACACATATATATATATATATAATCTATATTTGATTTATTTATTTTATTTATAGATAGATTGAAAGAACATTGTCTAGAGCCCGATCTCTGGAATTTTTTTTAAAAATGGGTTTCTATTTAAAAAAATGGTTACAATTGGGGTCGAGTTTTTTTTTTTTTACAAAGGGGTCTAACTCCACTACTAGTGGCGTTTTAGAGGGGAGAGAAAAACACCCTAGCCTTGTCAGAGTCAACACCTGAAAAAAAAAAATTTGAATCTGTACTTGCCTCCACTACTAGTGGCGTTTTAAGGGATCTAGTACCATTCCTCCACTAGTAGTGGCGTTTTATGGGTATAAAGCCACTCCTAGTGGCGTTTAAGTGTCTTGTAGGTCACGAGATACTTACTTTTTTGACCATGGAGTACAATGAAGCCACTCCTAGTGGCGTTTTATGGGTTCAATGCCACTCCTAGTGGCGTTTTATGATCTTCAATTTATCAGAAGTTTGGCATTTTATTACATTCAATTGTCAAATCACTCACATGTTTCCCTTAACTCAACGCCACTACAAAAGGAGGGTAATTTCCATAAATCAACGCATCATTCCTCCTTTCAAAATTTCAAAAGAAATCAAACTTGTTTCAAACTTCTAATTTAAAATGGCTTTACATTACACATCCGGTCCATTGGTAAATGATTTTTGTTTTTAGCTGGTACTCACAGAGCTGATTATGTTTTTCAAGCACATGATCAAATTCGAGATGGCGGTATACTGAGAATACGTAGAGCTGACGAAAAATTATGGGTTTACCTACGTAGAAATCCCATTACTGAAAACGTATTACAGTATATACGTTTGGCTGGTTTCTCTGGCATCATCGATTGTGAATATCGGAGGCTTGATAGTGCGCTTATATCTGCACTTGTTGAAAGGTGGCGTCCGGAAACTCACACGTTTCACATGCCATTCGGAGAGGTAACGATAACCTTACAAGACGTGGCTGTTTTGTTGGGTTTAAAAGTTGATGGCAATGTAGTAAGTGGTGTTGATCAACATTTCACTACAGAACAAATAATTGCCAATTTTTATAGTTTAAACTGGTATCATATTAATTGAAAGTGCTGTTAAGGGGCAAAAAAAAAACATGCCCTATATTTTAAAAACAATAACAGAAATGGAATTTCCAGAAAATCCTAACAACTTGCAATGTATTCAACGTGCAAGAATAATAATTTACTTTTAATTAATCGTGGGACTTTATTTCCCGAAACTACTAGCAACTGGGTTAACGTAAAATACTTAAATCATATACAAGATTTAAGTGCTTGTGGTGAACTTAGTTGGGGAAGTGCTGTTTTGTCAATACTGTATAGAAAATCTTTGTAAAGCTACTAATATTAATACATTTGAGATTGGTGGTGCAACAATTTTGTTGCAACTATGGGCGTGGAAAGGATCCCGAGCAGGCTCCAAGATCATTCCAACAAATAGATTGGAATAAGTCATATGGCGCAAGGTATGTTTGTGATATCCATATTAGTTATATAATTTTAATTTTATTATTTGTTTAACATTAATTTTTTTATTTATTATTAGGTGGGTTGGTCCTTTAACATTTTGTGACACCGCATCACATGTGGTGAGCACATATCGATCGGAGCTGAATTCTTTGTCAGAGTTTCAGTTTATTTGGAGACCATATGATGACATTCTCCATCAACTTCCCAATATATGTAGAAATGGTCAAAATTGTTGGCGGAGTCAGACGTTTCTCATATGTTGGCATGTTGTTGAACCCCCACCAACCTTGTAGGGTTTTGAGACAATTTGGTATGTTTCAACCCATCCCTACGAATACACTTTTAAATGTGGATAATCATCAAAAAAAACCCACAAAATCCAACGTGCTAGTGGGCGTGGTGGCAACTGGTTAGAGGAACATGAACCGTATATTTTATCATGGATTAATCGTCACAACATGGTTGTGAACGAAGTTAACTCTGACTCTCCGGTTGCTAGCCAAGAATACATGATATGGTATAGGTCTCGAACTGTGTTATACACAAGCAACCCAACACACATAGACAGAAATCCACAAGTGTTTCCAAACGACGGTGGAAGGGTTCAAATGTTGGTATGTTATTAATTTGATTATTATTTTTTTAACAATATAGTAAATTATTAAATAAAATATATCTAACATTAATTATATATTGCAGATGGACGGTATGAGTCAGGTGTATCAAATATCAAATGAAAATCCGGTTAGGGATTTGGCTGGTCGTTACATGGAATATGCAAATGCAAGACATCATATGAGTTACCAGCCAACGTACGAGTCCCAAAGTGTTGGCGCACAAGTCCCACCTATGACTCAACGAGTGCGTAGGAGGGGTCGTGGAGCCAATGTGGGGCAAACTACCCAAACGATCCCAACCGATCAAATGGTTTACCGACCCACTATGCCATCACATGATACACATGTTGGGGAGTCTTCACAATTTAACATCCAAATTTTGATTTATTTGGTTCCCCGTTAGCATTTGACAATATGCAAATGGGTGGTTCTTCATCTCAGTTTGACCCAACTCCTCAAGTGGATTTTACAAGTCCGGCTTTTCAAATGCCCTCTACTACAACAACTTGGATAGTTTGTCTACTCAATATTTTCAACCAGATTCATATCAAAGACCCACAAGACAACAACATTCACAACAAATAAACATTGATTTAAATCTTGAATTTGAAGATCAGGTTGAGGATGAGGAGTTGGAAGACGAAAGTGAAGATGATGAAATGGGATCTCAAGATGTGGGGGGCTCTTCTTCTATGCCCATTGCTCGTAGAAAACAACCAAGAAAAAATGCAGGAGTAGGTAGAGGTTGTGGAACACATTAGTTTGTAATCTCATTTATAAAGTTAATATAATATTTCAATTATAAAGAGTATATAATACAATATATAAATAAACAAGGAATAATAAAAAAAATGAAATAAAAATTACTAACTCATGGCCTATAAATATATGGCCTTATATTCAAACATTTCTCACAAACTCATCACATCATTTCTCCTCTCATTCAAACACCCACTTCAATACTTTCTCCTCACTTTCAAATCCACCAATCCAAGAATATGGATAATGAAAGGAACAAGGAGGTTGTGAGTGATGAATACAATTCTCAACCGGTTAAGAAAACGTCAAGTTGGGTTTTTCAAAAATGGAGGCGGCCAAGTAAGAATGTTGGTTCATCAACATCATCAGGCCATGAACCACCACCACAACCAGACCAAATGGCATACACACATGCTAATCAACCAACAGTTTCGTCCCAAACAGACGTAGCGTACACCAACAAAGTGTACGAAAATGGGCAATTTTAGACGATGAGTCTGAAAATTGGTCTAAGAATGTTGAAGAGTTTTTCGTTAATGGAGATTCTCCATTCTGTTATTCGGGTGTGTTTAATACACCTCTACAACTTGATCGTCGTTTCTGGGGAACTCTTTTGGGTTACACGTGTAACGGATACCTGACGCCTGAGGTTAAATTAAATTTGAATTTCTTTAAAAATTTTGTAAACATGTTAAATATGTAGATTAATTATCGTATTATTTATTAATTTTTATAATTCTATTTTCAGCATATTGAAGGTTGGGTTGGTAGAATGATGCAGTGGAGACGTAGACAACAGCAAAATGAGGCATCTATGCGTTGGTCAATTTTACCGCCTCGTTTTTTTGACTATTTGGTAGACGGAAATACCAAAAACACCGTTAACTTTGCTAACGGGAAGTCAATCCCTTACCCCTCATTTTTTGATGTTGACTATGTTTATTTCCCGTTTTGTGTTGAACCACAAGAATGGTTACTAGTTCAACTTAATCTACAAACAATGAATTTGGTGTTATATTGCAGTGAAATTTTTTCAAATGAAAAGTATAGACGATCGGTCCATCCAAAATTATTGAAGATCTCGGTATACTTTGCTGCATTATTGGTGAACATAAAATATTTTAAAAAAACTGGAGCACCTGAGAGAGTCATGGGATTTGAAGTAAATGAAGATCACGTTCAGTCATACAACGACTTGATTGGTAAGGAGGGGTACACGTCTGTATGTTAATGGAGTTTTTTAGTTACCGGAAAACCAATGAACGTAACCGGTGATTTTCAGAACTGGTGTGTTGCTTACAGACGTTACATGGCTGACCAAATGTACTTTTGGCGATGTTTGCCACGACCTGGTGATGTTTAGGACTAGTGTGTTGTAACCATTTACTTTATGAGTAATTTATGTTGTAACCTAAAATAGTCGTGTCAGTTCTTTTAATATGTAATATCTATTGGAATCTAATATATATTGTTTCCATTTATATGTTATTTTTTTCATTATTACAAAGAAAGACATTAAAAATTAAAATTAACAATACGCAACAACAAGAATAATTATGGGTGGGATGATTGACAGGCATTTCTTCTATGACCTAGTTGTTTACATATTCCACATCTAAAAGTTCTAGGTTGATCAGGATGATGAACATCCATCTCGTTATGAATTCTTCTTGACCTTCTTCTGCCACGTGAGGTGGTAATTTTAGATGCATCTGCTTTAATTTTCCAACCAGGGTCGTTCCAATAATCTTGATGAGTTAGGGGAAAAAACTGACCCTCATATTGTGCCTTGTATGCACCTGTCGTGTACAACTCATGAACAATGGTCTCTGGTGGATCCCCTCTATTGTGACAAACTGCGATTGCATGTGAGCAAGGAAACCGCTGCATTTGCCACTTGCCACACGTGCATTTTTTATCAAGGTACTCTACGGTGTAATCGTTACCCCCGGTTGAGTTCGTTTGTATCTTTGATACGACCTTATACCTCCCTCGTCTGAAATCAAACTCTATTATCCTATGTTCTCTCGACTTAAGATCACGTTTTTCAAACCAACGCCAAGTACGAGGGGGTAATCTTGTTTGGCAATTCCATGCTATTTCAGTGTTTTTTAAAAAGTGTTCCACTGATTTCTCAAAGGTGCAATTTATAACCTTGATAGGCATAAGCCTAATCCCCCCCAAAGCGTTATTAAAACTCTCTGAAATGTTCGTCGTCATATTCCCCCAACGACGGTAGTTCTTATCTTTTAAAAGAGTCCACTTTGACTCTTTGATATTTCTAAGATACTCCCAGGCTTCTGCATTTATATTAGTCATTAAACTTACAGAATGATTGTACTTCCTAAGTTGTGTGGTGGTGCCAATAGCCCAAGTAAGAAGTTTAAGTCTAGACACCTTAAACTTTTGCATTAAGTTACTTCTAACGTGTCTAAGACAAAATCGATGTACCGCATTTTCTCTCCATACTTGAAGGTTTTTAAGGGCATTAATTATACCTTTATGTCGGTCAGATATAACGCACAACTTCTTCCCTCTATAGGCAGCAATGTGGACCCAAAGTTGGTTAAAGAACCACGTCCAACTTTCCACTGTTTCTTCATCGACAATTGCGTAGGCAATAGGCACAATGTACTTGTTTGCATTTTTGGTTACTGCAATTAACATCTTGCCACGGTAAGATCCCTTCAGGTGAGTACCATCAACTGATAGGATTGGCTGACAATTAAGAAATGCTTTTATTGCAGGGCCAAATGCCCAAAACACGTATTTAAAAGTATAACACTGAGAAGATCCAGTTGGAGAATGAAACCACTCAACAATAGTACCCGGATTAGATTCTTGTAACGCTGCAATGTACCGAGGTAACTCTTCAAAGTTAGACTCCCAAGAACCATAAATCCTTTCTATAGCCTCTTTGCGAGCTCGCCACGCTTTACTATAAGAAATATCAACATTCAGTTGATCTTTTATAAACGCTCGAATTTGTTTTACCGGATATGCCAAGTCTTCACGCATATTATGGAGTATGTGTGTTGCTACATCTCTAGACTTCAAACTTCTGTTATCGTTTCCAACAATTGTACCGTAGCAGTTGTGAGAATCAACCCATCTGATTATCTGCCACATATGATCATTTCTTCTTTTAACAGCATAAACATACCAACTACATGGTGGACCGGTGGCAAAATTTGTGTTGCAGTTTGGATTTTGTGAGTAACATTTTGCCCGCCATTTGGCACTTTTGCTTTCAACAACATAAAGCTCCCTGCCACAATTAATATTCCACGACCGCACACCTAACATAACATCATTCTTATTTCGAAAGAACATTCCAAGACCACCCTTGCCGGATAATTTTGATCCCATATCTCCATATCATCATCATCATCAGATTCATTAATTGCATACGCTTTGAGTTCCTCAGGATCGTTTGCATAATCAAAACCACTGTTTGAGGTTTGACTTACATTTGTTGAGTTAAACCGTGCATCAATTTCAGGTTCATCAGCATCAACGTCGGTAGTTTCTACAGAGGAAGGAACTACTTCAGATTTCTCACTTGTAGGTGGCTCTGCTTCTGAATCAGAATTGGAATCATCTTCATTATTGCTCAGACAATGCAAGTTCGTATTGGTAGACGGACCGGCTTCAAAAACGTGTGATTCTGTAAATTGTTGATAAGGAACCATGGTTCCTAAGGGAGACTCGTTAACAGAAGAAAAACCACGCAGTAAATCCATGCAACTTGATTGCCCCAGAGATATTCTTGGATCGATAGTTACATGAACATTAGCGTAAAAATTATGAACATTTGATGCTAAATAATACAACACTTCGAGACTGGAGTCATTAAATATTTCAGAGGATTGAGAATTGCTATTAAAAGTGTAATACAACTTTAAAGTTAAACGATACAAATCGTTGTCAACTTGAAGATGAAAACATATCAGATTGAGAAATTCCTCGTACGAAATTTTTTGCTGGATGATAAGAGTGGTGCTTCTAGTGTTATTATCAGCCAAAATTCTTTCATTCTCGTATGTTACACCACCACCCCAGTACAATTGAATCAAAATGGGAGTAAACATTTTGTGTGCTGAACGATGCGTATGTTTTGAAAGATAAGAAGAGATTTTTTTGAAACGATGTGTATGTTTGTTGAATTTGCGGTATTTTGAAATGTGATCACCTTACATTTTGTAATGGTGGTAGGTATGCATTTGAAGATCATAAAACGCCACTAGGAGTGGCATTGAACCCATAAAACGCCACTAGGAGTGGCTTCATTGTACTCCATGGTCAAAAAAGTAAGTATCTCGTGACCTACAAGACTTAAACGCCACTAGGAGTGGCTTTATACCCATAAAACGCCACTACTAGTGGAGGAATGGTACTAGATCCCTTAAAACGCCACTAGTAGTGGAGGCAAGTACAGATTCAAATTTTTTTTTTTCAGGTGTTGACTGACAAGGCTAGGGTGTTTTTCTCTCCCCTCTAAAACGCCACTAGTAGTGGAGTTAGACCCCTTTGTAAAAAAAAAAAAAAACTCGACCCCAATTGTAACCATTTTTTTAAATAGAAACCCATTTTTAAAAAAAATTCCGATCTCTGACTCTAAACAAATTCTCTCATCTTATCATGTTCACGTGAATAAGATAAGAAGTATTACATCCGAGAATACTCTACTATAAAGGAGAATCAAATATACAACTAAAAATATTTGATCAAGGAGTCTATTTACCATGATCGTCACGATAAATTACCAAACAATTAAGAACAAACTTACAACATAATATGTTAACTATCAAATTTATAATAGTGTATTCCTTGTTTTAAAGGAGATAAAAGAATGAGAAAAAATGTTTTATTTATATAAAATATGATTAGAATTTTGTATAATTTAAGTATATTAAAATAATATCATTCTTTTTAACACTATATATTAAAAGTTTTTTTAAAACTTTGTGTTTGTAAATTTTCTTTGTGTTTGTAAATTTTCACATTTTATTATAATTTGGTTTTTAAGAAGTTGTGTTTCTATAGTACTGATATCTTTTTAATGTATTCAAAACTCTTCTATCAAAATTATATTTTTGTATTTAATATTTTTATATAATATGAGATTCATAGGACCCAAAAATATCATAAAGATACTATATATTAATAGTGAAATGATATACCCTCACTGTGTTTTTAATGCATTAACCTTTTTCAAACATTATAATTTAACTAAAAGTAGTTAATACTAAAATGATACATCAACATCCTTCTAGCCTAGTAGTATCGTAATAAAAGAGAGAAGATGTACCTTATGGAGGTTAGGGTCTCAAACACGAGGAAAGGAGATAATTTACAGATTTATCTAGCACCTACTTGTATGGGGGTACGGTCTCATGATAGTCGAGGAATCGACCTTGACTGCATCGTCATTCGTCTTGTTCTCGGTAGCTAGCACGTGAAGATACTCGTTCAAAAAAAAATATTGAAATGATATGATTTATTTTATAGTTGTCTTTCTATTTGTGTTTCAATGGAAAATAACTTGAAACAAATTTCCGGTAGAAAGTTGATGCCTAATATACTTTTTGCCAAGGGAGTTCTCCCAACGCAAGATCCATTATTTTACAAAAATCTACAAAACACGCAAACACGTCATGTAAACTCCTGGGTCCCTAATACTCGATCAGGATAACACGTAAAGCGCGACCGCAAACAAATGGATCGGTGACCTCCAAAGAAAACCGATCTTAGCAGGGACTGAACTTGCTAGGTTGTTTCTCCTCCATTCAAACTAGTATGACAGTACACCACTTTATTAGAGGTTATGCCAGCTATGGATGTTAATGTTTGTGTGTGCTTGTTTCATTAATTTTACAGCCATAGACCAAACCAAATAGGCGTACCCTATGCTTGACGTAGCTCATGCTTTGCATAATGTCCGGGAAGAGACCCGATCACTTAGTGATCTGATTTACGCAACTTTATCCTATACATTTGTACAAGAGGTTGTTTCTCACAGCTGAACTCATAACCTTAAGACCACTTAACAACAACTCGATCTAAGGCACGTTCTCACTGGCTATAGGCCAAACCAAACTAATAATAATAAAAATGATACATGTGGTGTTATTTTCACTTTGAAGCTCTAGGTACAAATTAATGGCTCAAAACTAGATAAAAGGCACAAGAATATTGTAAGTATACATGTTTAGTGTGTGTGTATCTATATATCTATATATATATATTACAATGAACACACTTCACAAGATGACATGATGCATGCATGCATCTCAATTAATTAAACCTTTGGGCCCTTGATGTCACATTCCTTGACTCCCAATCCACATTCTTTGGGGAGGGTTTGAGCCAAAACTAACAGTTTTTTCTTGTCCACAAAATTAGTAGCTTTTGGTCTAACGATGTCATACTCTTGCTGGATTGCATTGCACAGGCACTGCTTTGTTGATAGCTTTAGGCCAGTACAACAGTTTTCGAGCTGTCGTACGGCATACGGCCACATTATCTTCCTTATGATGGTAAACTCATCCATGAACAGCCCATAGCAAGGTGGCTTTGATGGAATCTTGAAACACTTCGTTTGAAAGGCTCTTATATGGCTGTCCGTTGGCAATCGACCTTGGTTTTCGTCATCTATGGCGGAGATGATGATCAAGGTTGTTAAGGTGAATGCAAAAACTTCAAGTTTTGGCATTACGGGTTGGATGTTTAATTAGTTTTTTTTCTGACATGAAGTGTTGTTTATATTGATTATTGTTCAATATTACATGTTTGTTACATAAGTAGTGGACGTAGCCGTGTGTTCTGATGTTAATATTTAAGTGATTACTAAAGTCTATAGTGAAAAGGGTAAGAAGTTATGATGACTTGATTTTACATATTAAAATGTAGATAAGAAAATGAAAAACAAGAAAAGTCATGTTGTTGCAATAATAAGCTTTAACAAAGCGTATAAAAAAGAAAATAAAAAGAGTGTCATAGTTAATCCAACGTAGTTTTAAATAAATTTATGTCAAAACTTTAGAGTATCTCGGTTTTAAATCAAATTTATACTAGCAAAATGTAGATAAATGTAATCACGTTATTTCGAAATTTTATTTATTATTATTTAAAGTTTTCAATCATTTTATAATTTTAAATTAACATTGTAATACTTCTAACTTTGAAATACTATCTTATATTAGCATAGATAATCCTATGCATATTTAAAATACTTTCCGCTGTTACTGATGAATCACTCCGTCATAATACGCGATAGGGATAAACATAGCTAAGATAAACATAGCTAACACGAATTTATCAAAAAATATTAAAAGAAAAAAATAAATGAAAAACATTTAATAAAAAAAAAACACAAAAGTCAAACTATCATTCTACTCTTTTAATTAATCTAAATCACACGTTTTTTCTCAATATAAAATAAAAAATGCGTACTTAATCTACACCACATTATTTTTCCAATTATTTAGTACCACACAAAATGAGTTTAAAAGTTGATCTCTAACAAATGTTATCTAAGAATATATTTTACATGTAAATATAGTGGAAATATTCACTAAAAACACAATTTTGCCTAAAAAGATAAAAATAAAATCTTATACAAAAAATAAAAATCTAGCACAAAAGCATACAAAACAAAAAAAATAATTCAAAAAAAATATAGATGTAGTAAAAAAATGTGTTTTTAATGTTTTCAAACAAAATTGTGTTATTTGTTCTGACCCCTATAAATATACATTATGATACTAAGTTATTACCCGTGTATGTATTACACGGGTTGAATGAAAATATATAATAAATAATCATAAATGAAAATTTACACAATATAAGACAATTTTTTTTAAAAAAATGACTAAAATTTTGTAATTTAATAATTAAAGTAATAAAATAATTATATTATTTCTTTAAACACTAACTTTATAGTTTGCTTCTTTAAACATTTTGTTTTAAAATATTATTTTAAAAAAATATATTTTATAATAATTTGGTTATTTTTTTTTTAAATATGTTTTTTAATATTAACACATTGTTTAATGTATTAATTTTTTTTTCTTAAATTAAAAATGTATAGAGTTTGGTTTTGTTACCAATTTGAGACTTGTTATTTAGTTGTTTATATTGATTATTGTTCAATATTACATGTTTGTTAAATAAGTAGCAGACGTAGCCGTGTGTTCTGATGTTAATATTTAAGTGATTACTAAGTATATAGTAAAAAGGGTACGAAGTTATGATGACTTGATTTTACATATTAAAATGTAGATAAGAAAATATTTTAGAACTGTATATCTGAAAAACAAGAAAAGTCAAGTTGTTGCAATAATAAGCTTTAACAAAGCGTATAAAAAAGAAAATAAAAAGAGTGTCGTATTTAATCCAACATAGTTTTAAATAAATTTATGTCAAAACTTTAGAGTCTCTCGGTTTTAAATCAAATTTATACTAGCAAAATGTAGATAAATATAATCACGTTATTTCGAAATTTTACGTATTGTTATTTAAAGTTTTCAATCATTTTATAATTTTAAATTAACATTGTAATACTTTTAACTTTGAAATGCTATATTATATTAGCATAGATAACCCTATGCGTGTTTAAAATACTTTCCGTTGTTACTCATGAATCACTCCGTCATAATACGCGATAGGGATAAACCTAGTTAACACGAATTTAACATAAAAAAAAATAAAAGAAAAAAAATAAATGAAAAACATTTAATAAAAAAAAACACAAAAGTCCAACTATCATTCTACTCTTTTAATTAATCTAAATCACATGTTTTTTCTCAATATAAAATAAAAAATTCGTACTTAATCTACACCACATTATTTTTCCAATTATTTAGTACCACACAAAATGAGTTTAAAAGTTGCTCTAACAAATGTTATCTAAGAATATATTTTACATGTAAATATAGTGGAAATATTCACTAAAAACACAATTTTGCCTAAAAAGATAAAAATAAAATCTTATACAAAAAATAAAAATCAAGCACAAAAGCATACAAAATAAAAAAATATAATTCAAAAAAAATATAGATGTAATAAAAAAAATGTGTTTTTAATGTTTTCAAACAAAATTGTGTTATTTGTTCTGACCCCTATAAATATACATTATGATACTATGTTATTACTCGTGTATGTATTACACGGGTTGAATGAAAATATATAATAAATAATCATGAATGAAAATTTACAGTTTTACACAATATAAGACAATTTTTTTTTTATAAAATATGACTAAAATTTTGTAATTTAATAATTAAAGTAATAAAATAATTATATTATTTCTTTAAACACTAACTTTATAGTTTGCTTCTTTAAACATTTTGTTTTAAAATATTATTTTTTAAAAAAATTATTTTATAATAATTTGGTTTTTTTTTTAAATGTGTTTTTTAATATTAACACATTGTTTAATGTATTAATTTTTTTTCTTAAATTAAAAATGTATAGAGTTTGGTTTTGTTACCAATATGAGACTTGTTATTTAGTTGTTTATATTGATTATTGTTCAATATTACATGTTTGTTATATAAGTAGCGGACGTAGTCGTGTGTTCTGATGTTAATATTTAAGTGATTACTAAGTATATAGTAAAAAGGCTACGAAGTTAAGATGACTTGATTTTACATATTAAAATGTAGATAAGAAAATATGTTAGAACTGTATATCTGAAAAACAAGAAAAGTCAAGTTGTTGCAATAATAAGCTTTAACAAAGAGTATAAAAAAGAAAATAAAAAGAGTGTCATATTTAATCCAACATAGTTTTAAATAAATTTATGTCAAAACTTTAGAGTCTCTCGGTTTTAAATCAAATTTATACTAGCAAAATGTAGATAAATATAATCACGTTATTTCGAAATTTTACGTATTATTATTTAAAGTTTTCAAAAATTTTATAATTTTAAATTAACATTGTAACACTTCTAACTTTGAAATGCTATCTTATATTAGCATAGATAACCCTATGCATGTTTAAAATATTTTCCGTTGTTACTCATGAATCACTCCGTCATAATACGCGATAGGGATAAACCTAGTTAACACGAATTTAACAAAAAAAAAATAAAGGAAAAAATAAATGAAAAACATTTAATAAAAAAAAACACAAAAGTCCAACTATCATTCTACTCTTTTAATTAATCTAAATCACATGTTTTTTCTCAATATAAAATAAAAAATTCGCACTTAATCTACACCACATTATTTTTCCAATTATTTAGTACCACACAAAATGAGTTTAAAAGTTGATCTCTAACAAATGTTATCTAAGAATATATTTTACATGTAAATATAGTGGAAATATTCACTAAAAACACAATTTTGCCTAAAAAGATAAAAATAAAATCTTATACAAAAAATAAAAATCAAAGCACAAAAACATACAAAACAAAAAAAATATAATTTAAAAAAAAATATAGATGTAGTAAAAAAAATGTGTTTTTAATGTTTTCAAACAAAATTGTGTTATTTGTTCTGACCCCTATAAATATACATTATGATACTAAGTTATTACCCGTGTATGTATTACACGGGTTGAATGAATATATATAATAAATAATCATTAATGAAAATTTACACAATATAAGACAATTTTTTTTTATAAAATATGACTAAAATTTTGTAATTTAATAATTAAAGTAATAAAATAATTATATTATTTCTTTAAACACTAACTTTATAGTTTGCTACTTTAAACGTTTTGTTTTGAAATATTATTTTTAAAAAAAATTTATTTTATAACAATTTGTTTTTTTTTAAATGTGTTTTTTTAATATTAACACATTGTTTAATGTATTAATTTTTTTTTTCTTAAATTAAAAATGTATAGAAAGTGTATTTAATATTTAATATTATTATTTTGTATTAGATGTATTTCATAGGATACAAAAGCGGGAAATCAAAGTTGATGCGCTCTAGGAAACACACTATGTGTCCCTTGAAACTTAGATTTACTAGAATAGATAGATATTTAAAAAGTATATTTATTATAAATACATAAAAAAATTAATACTAAAAATAAATAAATGATAAACGAGCCAAACCATACCAATCTTGAGCTTAAAAATTCTCTAACTAGCACACGTCAAGCTTTGAAGATAAAGCTTTAAACAAGTCGAAATCGAGCCCTCTTAAGTCAAAACAAGCCGAACTTGCCTAATCGAACTCGGTGCATTTACACCTTTGTTGAAAGTACACCAAGAGGAGGTTTGCATAAAAGAAACTTAAGAAACTTTTAAGTTTAATAATGTTTCAAGTAGGCGTTCATGATTTTCTCCAGAATTTCTTTATCCAAAATCTTAAAAATGACTCTCAACAATATGGGAGAAGCAAAAACTTCTAAAGGTCAGGCACAACATAAATATTCATCTTGATTACATGAGTTCATTGGATAAATACTGTTTCATGAAAAAAAAAATAGCCATCAATTCTAAACTTACGCCTAATTTAAATGGAACACTACATATCAATATATCATGTATCAGTTGTGCTTTCAACAACTCATTCCAAGCATCCCTTTGGTGGTGTAGTTGGTAGGTAAAACATCAATATATAGACAAGTATAAATCATGTAACATACATTTTTCTTTCGCGTACTAGATAAAAATGAACAGTTAAATGGTCATCAAACATCTTATACATATAAACACATAAAAACCTAGATTAGAGTTTTAGAACATACAAACAAACTCACCCAGTATATTCCCACTTTTCAGTGGCGGCTGGGGGGAAGGATGGACACAAACCTTACTCCTATCCCAGTTAGGATAGAGAGACTGCTCCGAAGTAGAGTTTTAGAACATCAATCAATCATACCCCAGAAAATCCAATCGTATTATAGCTATTTGTATGGTCTGAATAGAGTGTGATATAAGTCGACATTACCTCTATGGCTCTATCCCTAGGAAAGAGATGTTGCAAGAGAGGTTGCTTATAGGAGTTTCAGAACATGCAACATTGTATTTTAAATCATGTTTTATACATGTAAAGCAATATGTTAAAATGGTCGTTAGAGCCCAGGAACACTCCGATGGTAAAGTTAACGTGCATATTCTTGAAAGAACAATGATAAGAGGTAATACGATACACGATTTGACTTTTTATAATGAACGGTCAAAATGCCAATAAATCATCGCTTATTGTCAACTGAAAGCAAAAATTAGGGTGTGGCTTCAAAAGACATTAAGCGAAACCAAAATATGACAACATTTTGTCTAATTTCTTACAAATTCTTGTAAAAGATGTGAAAAGTCATTTTACCTGTATCATAAGATACTATAACTGCTGTTTATGCTGAAGTGCAGGGAAAGTCTTCAGAGATTTTGCCGGATTTGACTACTGCTGGATGCCTTTTAGCAGCAGGTGGTGATGGTGGTGGTGGTGATGGCCGATTTGGATGAATTTCAGTTACCTTTTCTGATGGAATATCAAACTGCAATTGTAATGCAACCAAACATATAAGGTTAGTTTTAAACTTTTAATCACAAAGAGGGTATGCATTGTGGAATGGAATCATTATGTATGGTTTGATGGGCGCAACATATTTAACAACCAAGAGATATGTGGTGACTACAAATAACTAAATACAAATTAGTAGATTCATATAAATAAACAAGCTGACCTTATAACCACAGCCCGATACGCAAGCATGAAAGCAATCCTGAAAAGGACAAGTAGATATCATCATTTGAAGTACATTAATTAGGAACATTGAAAAACATATATATTCAGATAATTGATTAAAAAAATTAAAAGGTGCTTTAAATTCAGAATAAGCATTTAGACATTTCTGTTAAAAGGTGCTTTAAATTCAGAATAAGCATTCAAAATTAAAAGGTGCTTTAAATTCGATGTACTTAACCACAATTTATGTTATCTGAATTATTATACTTTATATGTAAACAAATAGAAAAGGTTTTCGAGCCAGGGTCTGGTCAGGAGCAGCCCCTTTTTGCTTAGGATAGAAGAAAACTTTGCCCCCATCCCACCCTCTCCAAACCATACAGATTTCTTTGCTGCAAGTGGAAGTTTTACTAGTACATTTGTTACTTGTTATGGTTCAAGTATTGCATTTGTCATCAAATACTTGTCTTAAAGATTTAGGTGTCGTTTGTTTTTCTTAAAAACGTCTGCTCAGCCTCTTACGTCTGCGCAGCCTCTTTTGTCTGCGCCGCGCAGACCACGCACAAACATTGCCATATGCGGACTGTTTGTTTTTTAGAAGAGGTTTCATTACAAAACTTCTGTGTGAGCTCTTCTTGGTGCAGATGTGGCCCAGCCACTTCTAGGATCTTCTAATGTCTGCAGGGACCACCCATCAACACCGCCGCCGCCACCACTGGCGGTCACCCCCACCACCACCGTCGCTCACCCCACCAACACCACCACCGTCGCTCACCCCTGCCACCACCGTCGGTCGCGCCACTACCACCGACGGCCACCGCCGTCCGCCGCCGCCGCCGTCCGTACCCCAACACACCAATTTATTTTAACAGCCAACAGACGTTAAAAAACAAACACTCTTCTTCTTGCAGACTGCAGACATTTGGTCCAACTCTTCTTCTACAGATGTTTGCAGATGTGGTCCGCAGACTGCAGACATTTTATTCTTAAAAAACAAACAGTACCTTAAACTTGGCCTAGAGCAGGGAAAATATAGAATCCAGACTAGAGAAGGCAATATGAACAAATCGGTTAACCAGTTAACATTTAACAAGTCAAACCAAATATATTCTAGGTGACTTTTAGCCTGTTTGACCTGCTTAATTTTAGCAGTTTGACTTGCTACAGATAAAACATAACCCAAATCAACCAAATTCACTAGTAAATGAGTTCAAGCTAACACCTCTTGTCTCAAACTAAAAGTTCAAGACACAAAATAAGAACAAGAATGTGAAGAAACAAAAACCTGTGAATAGCTGGCGGAACCAGGAGACCTATCAATGTAAGCACTCCACTGCTGATCTTTTAAAACTGGATCTTTGTAGCATATCTCATCACACTCGCTCAAGCCTGAATATAGTTACATCAAATAACATCATATGCAAATCATAAGCACTGGCCCATGGCCTTTTTTCTTGATGACATTAGTGATTGCCCTCCCACAAAAGTGGTGTGATTTCAAATCCTTACAAAGGCAGGATTAGGAAAATTTTCAGAGTAGAAATTTGTTGTTCAAAAAATAATAGTAATATAAGCATTATAACAAAATAATATTTTAAACACGCGTATACATTCAGTCGTGTTCAATACAAAACCAAATTTTAGAAGAAATCCGCAATAAGCACTTGTATGTGGTGTTCCTAGTGAAGTTGTATAACCATCTCATGTAGAATTTTTTAAGCAATATGTACAGATGTTAAGTGGTTCTCACAGTGAGAACTTACACTTGGTTCTCTCATATTTGAAGCATACATACATACATCCAATTTGAGTTCATAAAACAAAATGATTACAAAGTTCAAAAAGTAAATTGGTACTTACATTCCTCCCATGTATCACCATCAGCATTACACCCTTTCTTACAGAAAACTCTCCCTGAAAGATTCAATCAGAGGCCCAAACAGCTCACATGTCAGAGTACAATTACCAGAGACTGAATTTGATAAAGATTTTCTATGTATTCACATCTGAGCATTTGTGAGATGCTAATAATAGGTAAATATTTGCCAAAGTGACTACCACGACAAATATAAAGAAACTAGTAATTATAACAAAATATATTTACTGCTATGAAGCCCCCGTGTGCGGTGCACGCATATAATGTATATATGTGTCGGCTCTCGAGGGGCAAAAGTAAAATTGAACTAATTTTAATGTTAATTTACTTATTTTTTGTGAAAATAACGTTAAAAGCGTTGGGTTAGTTGTATAATCACTTAATCAGGCATCATGAACCGAAGGTCTAATTGAAAGCAACCTCTCTATTCCTATGAGGTAGAGGTAAGGCTGTCTACATCTTATCCTCCTCATACACTATATGATGAGCACTAACAAGGGCGGGCCCTGAAGCAACTGGTAAGGTTGCTATTTGTAAGATTCAAGCTGCAAGAAATAGCCTCTTGCACACAAATGTATCGGGTAAGAGCACATTGCAAAGCTATCGGTGCCTCGGCGGTCCTCCGTGACCAAGCCAAGCGAGAGCTAAGTCAAGCATTGGGTATGCCCTTTTTTACGGTGAACACTAATGTCGTGACATTAAATATATATTATCAGATATCAAAAGTATCATCAAATGAGCTAAATTTAAGAGTTTCGATAACAATTTACAATAAATCGGGATATAAACACCATCAGATATAAAAAACAAAAACTAATAAACGATGTTACAGATGAAAATCATCAATTGAGGATCAAAAACATATACGGAATCGAAAGAGAACTTACAGGGAATCTGCATCAAAGCGGCGTATTTATGAGTGCATTGATTGCCGCATGGCGGTGTCCACTGTTGTGGGATCATCGTGATGCCTCAACAGATTTCAATTTTGGTCTCCTCGATTTCCAGAGGAAGAAGAAGAAGATGGTCGGAGAATTTTGGGGGAAAATGGTGGAGAAACGTTCTCTGGGTATTTCTGTCGTTTCATGTGTCTTAACTTGACCGAACCTAACCAAACCAAACCAAACCAAAACCCCAGCCTTTGTAAAATTGTCTTTGTGTCTCAAACGTGTTCACCATTGCTTGTTTACTAGTAACTGAATTTTTTATATTAAAATCCAATGTTTACAGAATTAGACCGGACGTCAAACCAGATGTCTTACTAGTTACTGGTCGGACCGATCGGACTGGATTTAAGAACCGGATAACATAATAAATATATAATATATTCCAAAAAAATTACACATGCATAAACACATTTAAACAAACATAATTAATGTTTAAATAAGCATAATTATATTAAAAAAATATAGGATTTGGTTTTAATGTTTTATTCTTTGAGTTTTAATTAAAAAAAGCAAAAACTAAAATCCAGTCTGACTAATAAACCGGCTCAACCGGCCAGTTAGTTTGAATCCGGTTCCCATGTCTATTTTGGGCCGGCCGACCCTCTGGTTCCCGGTCCGGTCCGGTTCTGATAACATTGATTAAATCATACTCGGAATATCATATTATTAGCAAAACTAAGATAAAATTTAAGGAAAGTAAGATGTAGAGAGCACTACCTTTATTCTATATAAATAGAGAGGTTGTTTCTAATAAGACCCCATCTCATGATATCTAATTAACCGACCAACCTAACGATTTTAACGTAATTTTCAAAAAAATTAAATAAAATAACGTAAAAACATTGCACATAAAAAATTGGACAATCATGGAGACATGCTTTTATTCATCTTTATTAAAAATATCGAAATTGCAACATTACACCTAGGGGTGCACAAAAAAGGCTAACTGAACCGGATCGGTTACTGGACCAGTTACAAACCGGTTTCTGGACCGGTTATGGGTACCGGTTAGACGCGATCGATTAAACCGCCGGTTAGGGACCGGTTATTAGTTTTTTACCCAAAACCGATTTAGACCGGTTAAAGTGAAACCGGTTTTTTTGATTGGTTAACCGGTTATAGATTTCAAAAACTAGCCGTTTGTTGCCGTTTGGGGGAAAGTAGCCATTGGGGACCAGTTATTAACCGGTCGTGAAAAAATCAAAAAATAGCTGTTTGAAACCTTTTTTTGGACCATTTTGCTCCTAAACGAAAATATAAATAGATGGGGGGTGTTTTGGTTTGATCACACAACATCTATTCTTATATTACGCTCTTAAACGCTCGAAAATGATCAAAAACAATCACCTACTTCTCGATTCAATGTATTCTTCTATTACGCTCTTAAATCAATCTCTATTCAATGGCAAGCTCACGAAGTGCTCAAAGTTCCGTTGGTAGTGGTGCATTCCGAAGGCTAATTTCGATTTAGATTTTATATATCTTTTTTTATTTATAAACTCGTACACACATACATATTTTGAATTTTTCCAAGTGATAAATGACAAACTAATGTCCTTTTTGTAATTTGGTCAGTTCTTAAAATTTATTTTGTTCATACCTTATTTCATTTATATTCATCTAATCATGTAAATTACCTATCTATACAAATTTGAAGTTAGGAATAGTAACGGATCTATTTGACCCGTTTTGTAGCTCCATTCAGCCCATGGGTTTCTATTTGCTCCGTTTCAAAGACCCATCCAGTGGCCTTGTCAAGTTGGGCAGTAAGGGTCGGAGAAGGGCTTCGCTCTTGCAATTGGGTCGTTGTGATTACTAGTTGAATGTCTAATTGTCCAGACGGTAATGACAGTATCTTGTATCTGAGCCGGTGGCTCACTTTTTCTAAGTAACAGGGAAGAGGACCGTTGCTTCCTTTCAACTTTCAGATTCCTACAATAATGAACAATCACCGCCCCAAGGAAACCATATTTCTACAAACCATATTTCTTATCTTTGCGCAAACGATTTCACCAACGTTGAATTCAGGACATCGTTGCCAACAGATTTAAAAATTCTTGAAAATCAAGTATAAGGACATGGGGTATGGTGGTGGTTGTGGTCATGATTGAGCAGAGGCGATGCAGGTAAAAAAGAACAGAGGTTTGTTGGATAAAATGTTGGTATGTAGTGGCCTCATCGGAGAAGACGAACGACGGAGGGGAGTGGTGACTGCCAACAGGGGCTCGGGGGAGATAAGGTCGGCATTAGAATTTGGGCGTCAATGTGTTGCTGCAATGTTTCTTTGCCTTTCAAGTACTAATTTCTTCCCTTCATAAATTTGTTGTTAGGGTTTATAACCGGTGTTCTTGAACTAATTTATACTTGGAAAAAAGGGAGAAAACAGACACACATCGTGTTGTTTAGTTGCAAGCTGCAAAAAGTTGAAAATCTTACGTTTTTGTCGTTGGAGTTTCGACGATTGAACTGAAATTGTTCATTCGTCGATCCATGGAAGAAAAACGAAACTGAAAGGATTAAACAACCATACGTGGTGGAGTTTACTTGCTCAACTTCAGAAATCGTATATTCTACCTGTTTGAACTTTTCATCCGTCCGTTACAATTTACAAATTGATTTGAAATATCAAATTGATGTTTACTTTAACAAATTGCTTAGTGGTATTGGTTATCTCTAATTAGGTTCTAAATTGTAGATATAAAATATCGTTTGGAAAATAAAATTGAAGGTACGTGATGGCTTCATAAAGTTGAAAATTGTGATTATGAACCAGAAATTTTAGTAAGTTAATGCATACGATGTCTTTGATCTTTGATCTCATGTTTAGAAGTAATAATGAAGGTTTCATAGGAACTTTTATGCAGTTTATGTGTTCCTTGCATGGAAATGTACATGAATGGATTATCTCATGTATTTGACCGTGAGACCGGTCGGTAAGGGACGCCTAATAGTGGCGTTCGTCATTTGTTTTTTTAATAAAATAAAAATAAACACACGTTTACGGGAAATGAAAATAAGTACAAAAAATACATAATTAAAATTAGCATGAGTAGGACCTGTTTCAACGCCTGCAGTTACTGGGCAGTAGTTGCCGGAGGGGGTTCAACAGTTGCACCCATAGAGACAGTAGCCGAATGAGGTGCGTAACTTGCAGTAGTGGCACGACGGGAAGCCAAGGTAAAAAAGAATCATCATCTTCTTATATTTTGTACTTAGAACTGAAGTAAATGTCTTTTAGTTAATTTTTTTAATGTTAATGCAGTTTCAGTGTGCATTTAGTGGATATTGAATACTTAACATTGATTAACCTAGATCGCCTTACTGTGATTGTTTATCAAAAGGCAAATGCCATTCCTATGGTACATATGCAAAAATTTGTTGGATTAGTTAAGGTTTGTCCTTTCAAATGTAACGGTTCTTATAGAATGCGTTTGTAGATGCTTTGATTTAAGAATTTTTCTAATGGCATTAAAGTTTATATTGGTTTAATTTTTGCCTTGCTTTGGAAGTTTTAAAGTACTATGAATATCATATAAATACTAAAACTTTGTATCTCCCTTTTTTTGCTTTCCGTTCATGTGATCTAATATACATTTTGGTTTTGTAATTTTCCCTCAGGCTTCCTGCCCAAAAGCCTTGCAAAGAGAAGTCGAATTGGTTAACCTAATAGACCGTTGTGATGAGGAGATCCAATCCGATTTGTGGGAGCGATTTCATAGCCCTAGAAAACACACATCCTTGTCATATTTCCCCTTCACCATTTGACTTTCTTTAATATTATAAAGCTTGATAGAACTAACAATTGAATTTAGTTTTCTTTGAATAAAATATTTTTTTTAGGTTTTCTTCTATTTGAAAGTTAATTTATCAATTGAAGTCAAGGTGCATGTTTCGAATTGATATGAAAAGAAATTTAAGAGATTTGAAACTTAAAGATAACAAACAATATTATGGGAATGCTGCCACCATGCGATTCTATTAGAGGTTTAAAAGTTATATATTTTGCATGTTGATTATAATTTTCATTGTAATATCATGATACCCCAACTTCAAACTACACCTTCACCGTCAAAATTGATGGAAAAACTAGCTACTTTAGCGCCAACAAGTCTTTTGTTGCATCAACAGTTAGCATTGTATGTTGATTTTTAGGATTTTTGCGGATCTCCCGGCAACGCGCCGGAAACTACACCTAGTTATGAACATATATGATGATAAAATAAATGTTAGCGTATGTTTATAATCCTCATTCATGAATTCATATGAAATTCTTTATGATATCATGTGCAAAATTTTGAAATCTAAGAAACACCTTCATAAAATTTTACATACAAATTTTATAACAAAATATTATAACACATATTTAATAATGAATCAAGTCATAACCTACAAGAACTATATTATAAATATCATCAGAAATCATATAAAAGAAAGCATTTTGAAAATAACAAGAATTCCATAAATTATCAAACCATGGTTTTTTTTGAAGCAATCTAAAAGAAAACATTACTTAACCTTATTTCATCATAAATTAATCACTCAACTTTTACATAAATTGAGTAATTTTTCTTCTTAATTGTTAAGGTAGCTAGTCATCAGATTTGGTTGTAACCTTGTGTTTATTTGCATCATATAACATTCATAAGCATGATACACATGGCATCACATTGATTTATATTCTACTAGATTATTACCCAGTGTATTACACGGATTAAACATAAAACATTAAATAATTACTAATAAAAATTTAAAAAAAATAAACAATTTGTTATAAATTAAGCAGATTACGTATTAATGAGTATTTTAAGTAATAAAATAATAATTAAAATTTTTAATAACTAAAGAAATAATACATGACCTACTTGTTTTGAAAGAATATAGATTCTTGAACTAATTGATGTTACAAATTCATTTACTTTTCTATTAAAAACTAATTGTTACAAATCAAGAAATAATGTATAATCTATATAATTAACTAATTAATGTTACAAATTCATTTACTTTTCTATTAAAAACTAATTGTTACAAATCAAGAAAATAATGTATAATTTATATAATTATTAAAGTTAAATAACTTAATTTGATAATATCATTTAACATAAATAACTAAAGTTTAATTTTTCCTATCATTTTTATAACTTTTAGTTGAACATAATTATTTTAAGCAATTTGTTTTAAGAAACATCATTTGTTTATAATAATACCAGTATTTGAAAATTATGATTTATAGGGTATTTTATTTTATTTTTTAAAAATTGTTTTTATTAAACTTTAATTTTCTAAAGATATTAACTTTTCTTACTTTTATTAAAAAAAATTTATGTTTAAGTCATAATATTAAGTATATATAATGTGTGTGTGTGTTTGTAATTTATAGAAAAAGTCGTAAATTTGTAATTATATAGGATATATCTTATGAACATTTTCATGAGTTTAAGAAAGTTATTCAAGCTAGCGAAGTTTGGAGTATTTTTTAAGAGCTTAAAGTAAATCAATGAATTACCAATCGCCTCAAATATAGCGGTAGCCCCTTGATTCTTTAAGTAAGGTTTTTGGTTAAAGTCTCGTTTAGAACAAAATATTGTTCTTGGTAAAGTCAAAGAGTTTTTCTAGTTGCGGTTTTCTCATGGGCAGGTGATCAAGTCACGACACTCTATTCTTCCGACAAAAGGGTGATCTCGAGTGACTGTACATTTGCTATTCAAAACAAAAAGAAAGTACATCAATGCATTGAATTCTTCATTTGTGTGAGCTGGAACCGATTGGGAAAATTGCAAGTCTTGCAAACCTGTTTCTCTTATTATTGTTTATTATTTCTTGAATATATTCTAGAAATATCCAAAAGTTTGCCACTATAATACGTTTTGTGTGACTTGGATTTCAATGAAAGAATCATATTTCTAATGAAGACATTCTTGATATTTATATAATTAGTGGACTCAACTCATTTGTAAAGCCTCAAATCAATCAAATGATCAATTTATTTCGTAGAAAGAAAAAACAAAGTAAAAATAATAGTGATGATAATGTTCACAAAGGCATGGAGAACATTGCTAAACAATGGAAAACTCTAAGTGGCGAAACCAATTGGAAAGGGTTATTAGACCCACCCGGACCCGATCTCCGTAGCTACATCATCCATTATGGCGAAATGGCTCAAGCCGCTTATGATGCTTTCAACTCGGTTAAGGTGTCAAAGTATGCTGGAACTAGCCGCTATGCACGCAACGATCTGTTGGCTAGAGTCGGGGCTAGCCAAGGGAGACCCTTGAACAAGTACCAAGTGACTAAATACATCTATGCAGCCTCTTCTATCTCGGTTCCTGACGCGTTTATCGTCAAGTCGTTGTCGCGTGAAGCGTGGAGCAAGGAGTCAAACTGGATTGGGTTTGTAGCCGTGGCTACTGATGATGGGAAGTTGGTGTTGGGGAGGAGAGACATTTTGGTTGCTTGGAGAGGGACTATTCGGACCTTGGAGTGGGTTAATGATTTGGATTTCACGTTGGTTTCGGGTCAAAAAATATTCGGAGAAAGTAGCGATGATGATCCGAAGATACACCAAGGATGGTACTCAATCTACACGACGGATGATCCACGCTCGCCTTATAATAAAACCAGTGCAAGAGATCAGGTGAGTATTATCCATGACAATTTCTCAGGCCAGCTTAATGGCGAAGCAACCCAAGCAAAGGCTTAGAGTCCTAAAAAATATAGAGCGTCCAATTTATAAAAAAATTATATGCATTGGGCTTTTTATGGCTTGTAGTCTTTTTTTTTTTTTAAGTTTATGGGTTCTACAGGAAATAAAAGAATGCAATAAAGACTCACATAAAAACATTCTAATATAGTAATATTCAATTGAACAAGATTTAAAAATTTGATTACAAACATTTTATTAAATAATTTGAAATTAAAAAATTACGGAAAAAATAATATAAATATTTAATACATCTAAATAAATATATACAAAATTTTTTAATCCCATCATATATAAACTTTTAATTTATTATTATCGGTCTCAATCATGAATAAAAAAATGATGGTTTTTAAGATAGTCGTTAGTTTAGGGCCCCAGGTTTTTATTTCGCTTAGGGCCTTCAAAATAATTGAGCCGGCCTTACAATTTCTATACAAGATAGTACATTTTTTCTTGAAAAGGTGGATTTTACATGGTGTTTTGGATTGTTTAACCCATTTTGGTTATAGGGTAGTTTGCTGCCGCTAGCAGAGACAAGGCTTAAGGATGGGGGGATAGACGCCCCGTGGCCGTAGGACCTAACGATCAAACGTTAAAATACATTTTTTAAATAAGTTTGCATAATTATGAAAAAAAGGGGGCAAAAATCTTATTACAGTGAGCACCAATCGTATTACAAGGGACATAAATCTGATAACAAAATTACAAATTGGTACAATAGGGAGTGAATAATGAAAACTGTGTTCTAGCTTTTCATAAATTTATATCAATATTAACTTCTGATTTGACTTTGAATTAATTATTTAACCAATTGTTTTTTTAAATACTTTTGATATGTTTGTTTTGTGATTTCAACTAACTTGACATGTTTTTTACCCGGACCGATAGATTTTGTTTTGTGGTTTCAACTAATCCGACCTATTTTTTACCCCCCGTAAAAAAATTTCTGAATTCGTCACTATTTGCCGCACACCCATGCGTCAAGGTCCGTACTCTAGCTCAGGAAGCCAAGGTTTGCATGGGTGTGCAACAGAAAGCCAAAATGCCAAAACACCGTATAAAAGTTCAATCATTAATTTTAAGAAAAAAAATTCACAAAATAGTTCATTTTCGTTATATATATATTGCTTCATGCTACATATTCTCATGTAGGTACTAACTGAGGTGAAGAGACTAGTAGAACAATACAAGAACGAAGAGGTTAGCTTGACCATAACCGGGCACAGTTTGGGTTCAGCCATCGCGACACTAAACGCGATTGACATAGTCTTAAGCGGTGTAAACAAACCAAAAGGTATGGAAAACAAGGAGAGCATAGTGACCACATTCGTCTTCGCTAGCCCTCGTGTGGGAGACTCAAGCTTCAAGAAAGTATTCAATTCACATAAAGATCTTCATGCCCTTCGCGTTCGCAATGCCTTAGACGTGGTTCCAAACTACCCGATAATCGGGTACTCGGACGTTGGCGTTGAGTTGGTAATCGATACCACAAAATCTGATTATTTGAAGAGTCCTGGGAGTTTGTCAAGTTGGCATAGCTTAGAGGCTTATATGCATGGTGTTGCTGGGACACAAGGCAGCAAAGGGGGGTTTAAGCTTGAAATCAATCGTGATGTTTCACTTGTGAACAAGCATTTGGATTGTTTGAAAGATGAATATGGTATTCCTGCTTCTTGGTGGTGTGAAAAGAATAAAAGTATGGTTCAACAGGAGGATGGGTCTTGGATGTTAATGGATCATGAAGATAATGATTTTATTATATATTGAATTCTTTGTAAAGTTTTTTTAGTGTAATTAATAATTGTATTTTGTTTAATTTCCTACTTTTGGACTTGTATTTTTAAAATTTAATCAATTTTTTAATGTTGAGATTCTCTAAACAATTAAGTACATGTCAGGTGTAAGTGTGAAATCTATGTTTTGCTTTGATAATCTGTATAACTATATCAAGATCAATTCAAATGTTGGTGTTCTTTTTTCAAATATCATTATTACACATAAATATTTCGCCTTTTATGCGTATGTGTAAATTCATATACCTTTATGATTTAACCCATGTATAGTTTTTCCATTTTTTTCTTGTTTTTAGGTAGCACATGTGTATAAAAAGTTTAATTCACACTTACCCGATTTTCGTTAAAGGCCACTGATTCGGTTGTGTTGTGACCGTGTTTTACATATTCCTCCTGTTTAGTCGGGTATTAGGTGAACACAAAGGTTCACCACATAAGCGGTTTCTCACGGTCATTAAAAAAACACACACATGTGTTAAAAATCCTAATTAAATGCATGTTAGTTAAAACCCTAATTAAAGGCATGTTAGTTTATAGTTTTATACTTACACATAATAGATGAAAGTGTTATACATGTGTAATAATTATATTCAAAAAATAAATAAAACAAAAATTTGAATTTTTATTGACGGAGTCATAAAATTATCACAGTAAAATAGGGTTTTCACATAATAGGATTATGTAAGTTGAATTTAAGTAATTTTGATAAAATTTAAGATTAGAATCAATAAAATTATATATATCTGAAAAATAAAATAATTTATTTGTTTGACATGATTGAATGATTGATCACTTGCTTTAATTAAAAGACGGTTTTATTATTTTTTACATCAAATATATTTAAGATACTTTAGTTTGCTTAATTATACACATATAACATATCAAATCAAAAGTTTTATAGTTTTTAGTTTGACGAGCACGTTTTGCAATATTCATTTGAGTAAACAATTTTTAAGAAAGTAGTATGATTTCTTTGATTACAGTTATGTATCATTAGCAGATATCATTAATAAGTAAAACTAGCTTTAACTCATTATGTGATATCACAATCTAACTAGTGCTTACACATCACTATAACTAACGTTGATCAAAATCTCAAACATAATTCCATAAATGATAAAGTTAAATGTCAATTATAAAAGAAATAAATCATATTAAAACAAAAAAAAAATACCTGTGCCTCTTATAAAATAATACATGTAACATAACTAATACAATTTCAGAGTTCTCTTTAGAGAGGTCATGATTTTAATTCACTTCCGCGGTTGGTGCCATTATTGATGTCGCAACAACGTGTCTTAATGGTCACCACCCAATTTAAGTGGAGATATGGTCAGCGATGGAGCTTGAAAAAAAACTCGGATGGGGCCGAAGGATTTTTAGGAAGAAAAAGGAGGGGCCGAAGGATTTTTAGGATGAAAACGGAGAGGGCCGAATGATTTTTAGAAAGAAAAAGAAGGGAAACGAAGGATTTTCCGACGAAATGCTATTATATCGACACTTTTAAGCGAAAAAACAGGGGGATCGGGGCACCTCCGAACCCCAATGATCCTCCGTCCCTATATAGGGTAATAAGATGCATGAATAGAGTAGCTAGCTTAATTACTTATACAAGATACCATAATAAAATTAGAAATCATGATTAGCCTTGGCTACTTATAACAAGAATCAAACAATCATGATTAATCATAGAGTAGCCTAATACTTATAACATGAATCATGGATACGTATCTTAGCACAAGCAAATGTGGAACAATTCAAGTTGCTGAGACGAATACGAACACCTGCAATTTAATTAAAGTTTGAATTAATTTTACACAACGTAAAATATTTGTTTGACTCAGTATTTTATTGGTTTCTGGCTACGGTAACTACAAAGGCAAGGATAAGGAGGGATCTTCCAAGGTATTATCTTCTTCTTTTTTAACTACTTGCTACGAATCCGAAAATACTTTGGCTATCCGAAAATTATTTGAAACATCCGAAAAATTTCCGGATATCTGAAAAAAGTATAAGAATATCCGAAAAAAATATATTTCGGATATCTGAACTATCCGAAAATTTTCAATATAGGTATCCGAATCTGAAGTTTCGGATACGGATTTTTTTAACACCCCTAATCTCACACCCCGACTCGCAGCGAAGACTTAACAAAGTCTTGGTGTCAACAGTAAATAACACAAGCATAAGTTAAGCGAACGATTTAAATAAAACATGGATAAATATATATAAAAGTCATCGATAATTGTTAACATAAGTTCAACGTCTTATTACAAAAACATTATTTTTAACATTTCGATAATCGGTCCCAATATAATTATCCCATGTACGCTCGCTTTCAAGAACCGGTTTTCCTTTCCCATCCTCATGCTACTTACCTGAGAAACATACCAAATTTAAAACAAGTGTCAACCAAACGGGTTGGTGAGTTCACAGGTTTTATAATAAAACACATCAACAGTTTATCATGGAAAAGAAGGTAATATTTCTATGTTGTGCTAGTGAACATCTCGTAGACTAGCTAGGTCCTACGAACCGATAGACACCATGAGCTCATAATCAAACCGAAACCAAGGAGCAGACTCCCTGCAACATATATTCTCCCGTTACTCAAGGACCATGACACCTGGCCGGGGAGTGGGTTGTCAAGCCCGATAGATCTACCAATATATCTTGCGGTCCCTCGCGAGACTAATGATTACGACTGCGGGCACAAAATTTATCAATGCGCAAAACACTCGGGAACAATCCACGAGAACCAGGCCCAACTGCACTTACTCAAGAGCTATAAACCATCACATACCACATAAGCAAAAATATTACAAATATTCTTTTCCAAAACATAGACAGTTTCTCCCCCGATTTTAAAAACAAAACAGTTAAAAAGGGGCCGTGAAACTCACCTCGATGCGTTCCTGCTAGCAACAGAGATTCCAGATAACCCGAATGTTCTCACTAGCGCCCTAAAACCCAAGGGACACATTAACAGTCTAAACACAAGTCTACTATGTAAGTTGTTCACCCAACTTAACTAGACTTAAACACATTCCACTAAGGAACCAGGTTTCACAAAAACGACCCGTTGATGACTCGAATTTAGTTATTATAAATCATAAGTTAACGTTTTTAAGTCATATTATATCCAAATAATTAAGTTATCTTGGTTAAAAATCCATTTTAACTCCAAACTTAATTATTTGTAATTATTTGTCAAGTTTGACAATTTATTCATATTTTACTGACAAAACCAACAATGTAACACACAAGCACGTCAACATGCATTATGGCCTAAGTGACTTTTGATACTTCAAAATAAGTATTTTATACTTATTTTTATATTAAATTTGCTGATTAAAATCAGTCACAAAATTATGTCAAAATTATGTGTCAAAGCGACGTTTTTACGCCATTTTTAGACATAGTTTTCAAATATTTCATTTTATATTTTTCTTACAAAACTTATACATTATAAATTACAAATTTTTATCATAAAAACTTATAAATTTTCTGATCAAAATCAGATTCATAAAATAACTCTTTTTATACGTTAAAAATAGTCGAAAACGCGTGTTTTCGGTTAATAACGACAACCCATTAAATATATTTTGAATCCGCTTATTTTATACTTAAAATATTTCATCAATTCCCATAATTTACTGATAAAAATCTGTTAAAATTTATTTTATAGAAAAACTCTATTTTTATAGTTTTTATCTTATCAAAACATCCACTTTAAAGTAGTAAAATTATAGCCAAGTTATTTAATCATTCTTTATTCATTTTATAACAAAAATATTTATATTTTTGTGTATTTTATGACTTTAAAATCAGATTTGATATATTTCATAGAATATCAATAATAATAAGTATTATTACTAAAATTTAATAATTATTTAAATAGTTATATGCATACCCATGCATGCATACTTATACAACCATCATACATGCACATCATAGTTTTTATACATATACTTATGTGTATATTATATATACATATATATATGAACACATACATATACATATATGTTCATGCATGTACTTATATCACATACACATACATATATATATATATGCATGTATATGTACATGCATGTGATTAAAATTACCATCCAAAATGAAAACATTCATCATGTATGTATGTAAGTATATTTTTGAAAGAATAAACATCCAAATATATATACATTCACGTCACTTACACACATATGTGTATATATTTTTATGACTCACACACACATTCATACCCACACACTCACGTTTCACACACACACACACTTACTTGTTACTATCTTTTACACTAAAACCCACTTGATTTAAACACATACTTTTGGATGAACAACTTGAATAAACCCATATAATATGAAGAGATTTACCTTAGTTATAATAAGAAAATGAGTTGTTTCTTGATTAAAGTTCCTCCCAAACACCAAAAATCACCAAACTTGATAAAGATATGAAGGAACGGAAGCTTGATATTTCAAAAAAGGTGAAAGTCTGGAGAGAGGGAGGGGTGAACGTAGAAGGAAGAGAGAGGGAGAATAATTTTAAGAGTTGGAGTGTGATGAGGAGAAAATGATGGGTTTAGGAAATTGCAAGATTTTGTTGGATTTTAAAAGCTTCCTCTTTCAACCTTATAATGACAAGTGGACATACACTTGTCCAATTCTTTTCCTATTATTGTCCAACTAGATAAAAACAGGTATAACACAGATATATTCTGAGTCCTACAGTGTATAAACGTCGTACCGAAAATTAAATAAAAATTCGATTTTTATTCTAAAATTAATAGAATATTTAATCGTACTAAAACGATCAAATTTTTAGTCAAAAATAATGACCTTAAATATTATTCGGATAATTTAATCCATCTTATTCGGCAAAAACACAGGTAAAGTCGGTTGTCAGTAAAATCAACAGTCTACGCCAAAATTCACGGTTTTCATTGTTAACTTAATTTATATATTCATAATTTATCATTTTATGCTAAACCAAGCATATCTACTAAATTCGTTAATCGAGTCGTCACCAACGCTCGTTAAAACACCGCCGAACGGTACAGAAAACTCGAAATTTCACCAAATACAAATCCATGCATTTAAATAACACTCCATGCTAGACTTTTTAATCATTATTAATTTAATAATAAATATTAAATTATTTACGCATTAAATAAATCAAGTTTAGTACACTAACCATTACAGATTATCGGTCGTAAAAATACCGGATGTCACACCTAACCCTTACAATACCACATGGGCTGAATGATAGGAAAATATTTTTTTGGTTTAAATAATTAAACATTTAAATACATGGGATAAAACCGTAATTTACTTTAAATAAAAACTATAATTTTGATATTGGTTTGGATTGAGCCAAAAACGGGCTCATCATCTAGGGTTGTTCAAACCGCTTGACGTTCACTTGGAATAAGCTCGAAAAAGCTCGTTCGAATTTCACTCGTTTTAAACGAGGGGAGCACAATGCAAGACAAGTTCGCTCGTTGCTTGCTCAAATAGTCGCTCGTTTGGGCCGCTCGCTTAAGTATAACTAAATTATATATATATATGTGTGTGTGTGTGTGTGAATTGAATCCAATAAAAACCTAATTTTATAGAGAAAACCTTAAACCTGTGAGCCATTGATTTGGAATGTTGAAAACAAATATATGGTTCATATTAACCCACATTAAAAATGATTTGTTTATTTAAAACCCAATTTTTTAATTCAGGTTTAATGTGAAAACACATTTAATTTCAAGATTTCAAATTAAATGGCTTACATAGGGTTTAAGAGTTTTCTATTTAGAATTGAGTTTTTATAGAGTTTAATTCTTATATATACGTACTTATATAATATATTAATATATAACTAACTAGCCTAGAAACCCATGAATTACATGAGTTGAATACTTAAACAAATATTATTCATTAATATCAAATCATAATAAATATTTAATAATAATATATTTATATTTTAAGATAAGATATAAATTAAATATTCTTATAATTTATTAAATTTTAATATATTAGCAAATTATTAATTAGAACAAAAAGATTTATATTTTTTTCATATTTAATTATATAATTTAGTTAGCAAAGATTATATTATTTATTGAGAGAGAGAGAGACGAGAAATTTTTTTCAGATTGCAAGAGAAGTTGATATATGTCTCTCAAAATACTCTTTTATTATAACAGGTGGATATAAATTTTTGTTTTTATAGATAGACTACTTTCAAAAACCCAAATAGGCAAATACCCAATACCAAAAATTTAAATCTGATTCTCAAATCATACTCAAATCCATATGTTCCACTCTTCACGTTTAATCCTACTTCTAAATACCCAATACTCACCCCCTCGTTTACTCCCAGTCGACAGCCGTGACCGTGAGCCGACCGCCTCCCACCGTCTCTGACGTTCCTTCCGGCCGATCGCCTCCCACCGTCTCTCACCTTCTAAATATTACCAAATCGGCCAACCCTAATTCATATTCCGTATACAGAAGCTGTTAGCAGACGCCACTCGCCAGAAAGCTCCGAATCGGCGACTCCTCGGTCCTCATCAACCATAACGGCCTAACCTTGCCGACCACTGGACTCACCGGACCGTGTCGACCTGTTTAGATTTGGATTCTCCGGTCTGTGATTTCGTTTAAGCTTGTTGATAGAGATTTATAAGTCAAAGAGATGACCTGGTGTCTTCATTGTTCAAAATATACTGACACACATTTCGATTATACCACCGGTAGCGTGTAAGAATTTCCTAATTGTTGTGTTCATTAATAAATCGTAGTTTTTTTTTTATCAATTAACTAATTATTGAACTATTTATGCTTCATTGTTTTTATTTTCAGTTGCTGTGTTGAATGTGGGAAATTAGTATCACATGATGTATATACAGAAGATCTCACTTTTGTTAAAGATGCAGCAGGAGGGGTAGGCTTTAGAGCATAGTTTATTTGATTTTTGTCAAGGTTTAAAATATCAGAATCGTTCCTCGAGGCGTTTTCACTCTGCCTCACGAGGCGTACGCCTCAAAGGCGAAACGAGGCGTAAGTCCGAGACCGTAGTAAATAAATAAATATTTTTATAATATATATAAAAAAAATACTAAACATCAATTAAAGAATTTTTATAACTAAGATCAACATCATTCAATAAACATAAAAATGACGAAGTCTGTAAAACACAAAAAGACTTGGAATGTTTAGAAATATAAAGCATCAACCCATATAAACCGCCTAAGCTCGCCTCGACCCAGTGAGGCGTGAGTTTCTTCAGATCTTGTGAGGCGCCACCTCAAAAACGTTTTTCCATCGTTACGCCTCGAGGCGCCGCCTCAGACCGTTTTTTTAAACCATGATTTTTGTTAATCATTTGTGGTTTGTTTAACTTGAGTTGCATATGATTGCAGACTCATCTTGCAGGCAACCAAGTTAAATCGACCAATTCTTCATATGAGTCACATAGAAGGACCTTGAATAAAGGTACATTATGTTTGGGATTGTCTACTTATAATATACTTCATCAGGTCGATTGCAATGATATTTTCTTATATGTTAGGGAATGATGTAATTTATGAGCTGATAGGCAAATATGGGATCAGCAATGTTAATCATGCAACTAAATATTACCAGGTTTGTGTTTTCTCATACATTTCAGACTTAAATTTTGGCAAATGCTTATCCAGAATGGTAGTTTTTGATTCCTTCAAAGTTTCAGATAGCAGTTGAGCGCGGGTTTACAAAAGGACGTAGAACAGGGCAGGTGGCAGCTGCTTGTCTCTATGTTGCCTGCCGGTAAGTGGTTAAAATATTATGTTTGTAATTGCAGGAACATTTAATGGCACAACATCTGAATTCTAATCATTGAATTATATTGATTGTTTGGTTGAGGCTATGAGTCGAATTATATATCTACACACACATATAGGGGAACGTTCAATTGAGAACTATTTTTACTTAAGAACTAAAAGAACCAATTGTAGCCACAAGTTTAAAAGGGTAAAAAAGTAACTTCCCCTATTTTAAAGGAAAATTACCTTTTTACCCCTTCAAACATGTGGTTCAAAATTAGTTATTTTGGTTCTTTCATATTTAATGATTCTTAATGGAATAAGTCCCTACACACACATATATATACTTGTCAAGGCGCATATGCTCTGCGCATAGCCTAGGCACAACTCACTTAAAAAGCGAGGGCTTTATTATGCAAGTCACATGGTATAAAATACTATTTTAAGGGTTTTCAGACATTTTGTAGGTTTGTTTAGGGCTAGTTTAGCATGTCTTTGGTTGAACCCAAGCTTGTTTAGGGCTAGTGTAATTGTTTTTGGCCGGAAAATGCGCTTGAGTGCCTTAGAGGGCGCCTATCGATGCAAGGTGCACTAGCTTTGCTATGTTGCGCCTAGGTGTGCGCCTGGGGTGCCTTTGACAACTATGATGTGTGTATATATGTATATAGCATCAGTTAATTCTTTCATTAACAAATACTCAGATTATGATTTTGTACTTTAAATATCCTTTTCAGCTTAATTATTTAGACTTTTCTAGACGCATTCAGCTCTTAATTAAGTAAAATGATGCCCTTGATGACTGTATGTCTTACTGAGTAGGTCCAATAAATGCTCCATTAGGTGCTAAAAAACTACCCTCAAAATCCAAGCAGTGAATGAAGGAAAATGGGGGATGAGCTTTAAGCTTGATATTAGTAAGTTCTGGTCAGGAATATTACAGGAGAATTGGAGAAAAGAGCAAAACGTATGTTGTTACCTTGCTGGAGCTTATTTTTGGCTTACTAGAATATGAAAAGGGCATAGTAATTCTATTTTGGGCAGTATAATATAATACCATATTTAAATACGGAGTGCTTGTTATTATGATTTTTTTTTGAAGAATTTTATTTTCGTATGTTAATGCACACACACACATATGATGTGCAGAGGGATGTTTATAGGCACTAGAGTTTTTTTCGAAATTAAAGCATAGGGAAGCTACCTTTATACCCTCTTAATTGTAGCCTCTAATTTGATTAACCATTCAGCCAAGTGTTCCGGTTGGTGGAGCGACTCATTTTCTTATATGCGAAAGTGATTGGATAGTAAAAAACAAAGTATTAACGGGATATAATCAGTTGTATTTTATGAGATTCTAGTATGATAAGTATGAAAGACATGGAAGCCTCCATTGATATCAAAGCTTCAATCCAAGCATGAGCTTAAGTTATTAGTTAAATAGCATGAACTCAATCTTTTGTTCCTTTTCAGAGGGTATTGATATTAGGGGCATTTTTGTCTTTTAGATTTTTTACATTCCAATTCCATAAAAGATTTACCAACCAAACACACTAGCAAATTTTCGAAAAATTACATTTCAATTATTTTTAAAACATTCCGTGATCTAAATGGCACCTCAATGCTCACAACATGATTTCGGCATCGTTGCATGCATCTCTTTTACCATAACCTTTAATTAGGTGTAAATTCTAACATAAAATCTCAAAATTAAGAGTTTATTTCAAGAGTTCTTGGTTGTACGTTATTCCTATTGTTTGTCTGTCTAAGGCTCACTTCATTTACCTCCAAGTCTGCATCTATCCTGGATCCACAAACACTTTAGCTTATTAGTACTATTCCTTGTTGTCACCCACAACACCCTTTCTTTTGGTTTGGAGAGAATAAAGGTCGTGGGCTTCTTATTTCTTCTATTTGTAGAGATTTTTAAAACTAGATTGTCACTTTTACTTTTTTATATGAATATAATCCCCATGTAAATATCTCCTTGACTTTTGCATAATTGACAAATTTGACTCTTCTAACTGTTTAAATTTCCCAAATTCAGTTTTTAATTAATTTTATAGTATTAAACATCTTTTTATATTCATTTGAAAATTGGGGTGTTGCACTTTTGGTACAAATGTTTTCGCCTTGGTTATCCTTTCCAAACCACAACTCTTTTGGCAGAACTAATGGGGTAGTTTGTCAAACCTTTCATCCTTTTGGGAATGAACACAAAAATAAAATATTTGTAAAGGGCAATATTGACCTTTTGTTTCTGTATTTCTCTCCATTATTGGAAGGCAGGCAGGCATGCATGCATGCACACACACATTTCAATTCATTCTTTTTTTTCAATTTAATTTGATGTAGGATTTCACAATTTCCCTTTTTCATGGCAGTAAGTTTCTCACTTTAGATTTTTGGCCTGGGCACATAATATATTATGTGGTATGAAGTAGCACATCGTGTGTATGTAACTGTTTACTGGAATCTCTTGTTACAAATTTTGGTTTAGGGTGTGACATATGTCAATATATGCACTTTCTAATTGTGTAAAATCTTTATTAAGTTTTGCCCAGTTATATAGACAGTTATTCTTTCTTGTCCCTTTGGCATGTGATATGCTGATCAATCAATGGTTGCTGTTATGTTATACAGTGAAATGGAGAAACCATTCCTGCTTATAGAATTCTCAAGTGAATTAGGTGTTAGTGTGTAAGCGATCACTTTCCTTGACTATTTTATATTTTCTCAACTTTTTTTACAATAATCTGATTTTGTAATTTACATTTTCTAGCTACGAGTTGGGCACTGTATATTTACAACTTTGCAAACTACTAAGCCTCCAGGATCATCCTTTTGTACAAAAGCCAGTAGATCCTAGCCTTTTTATGCACAGATATACAAGTGGTAAGAGTTGATTGTTCTACATTTATCTGAAGTATCTTTCTTTATCTGCTCTTGAGTAAATTGCATGAATGGCACATGTGGTAAGACCATATTCAAGTATGGTCCTCACTGTTCAGTGTTCACCTATATGTAACATGTTTTTGGTCTTTTCCACTGTGAAATTAAAAAAAATCTGTTAAATCCATGCTTGGTTCTTTTCACAACCGGTCAATGTATCCATTTCTTTTGTGTTTTCATGGAAGGATATATTTGCCATTTCTCATGGATTTAGCATATGTTTTTAACCTCCCTTATTTTAAATGACCAGGCATGTTTTTTTAGTTGATGTTAAAAAAAATCTGTTAATACATGTTTGGTTCTTTCCATAAACTGGTCAAGCTATCAATTTCTTTTGTGTTTTAATAAAATGGTATATTTGTCATTTCACATAGTTTTAACATATGTTTTTAATGTCTTTTAGTTTAAAGGACCAAATATTTTATAGATAGGTGAGAATGGGGACCATATATGCAATTTCCAAAATGTAAGGACCAAACATGCAAAACACATGAATCATTTGTGTAATTTAATCTTTAACTAACAGCCATCCTATGAGTGTAATTTTCTTTGTATGATTAATTGCTTGAATCTTTTACTAAATTAACTAGATATCAAATTGCATGTTTTTTCCTTAGGTTTAATTAATGACAGAAAGAAACCTTTATTTGAAAACTCACAACACATTTAGATTTTCGTCCTTTCTACTAGTGGGTGTTATTTTGTCTATTAAAGTGAGTCATGTGCAATATAATTAACCTTGTACTTTTGAATAGATTTTTCTTTTTTAAAAAATAAAAAAATATCTTTTTTTTATTATCTCTATACTCTCTCATTCTTTGGTCTTCATCTCTTAGGCCTTAGCCTTACTATTTCTTCTTTGCGCCCTAGAGTTAAAGAACTGAGAACCATGCAAAGACTCAATAAACAAGCATTCTAAGTCGTAAACTCATCATTGTACAAAAAATATCATCACAAATCTACAAGCTTAACTTGAAGAAGAAGAACAAACATGTCAGGTTTCATAAATAGATGAGCTATCAAAAAACAAACAAACATATCCTTGTCTTTTGTTTGGCATCTAGGTCAAGAACAAAAAAATCCAACATAAGCAACATCTAGGTCAAGAAGGAACTTGCAATATTTTTGATCCGTTACTTTGAAGGTCGCATCCTTGTTTA